>SZWC01002139.1:9120-42327 GCA_023375785.1 Penium margaritaceum | reverse complement strand
TTCTCGTCAAGGTCCCAGTTCATCTGGCGAGCCTCGCCAAGGAGTCCTTCAAACTCCTGTAGGAAATCGGGGCTTGATTCGCCCTCGTTCACCCGCATGCTGATCAGCCGTTGTAGGATGAATAGTCTGTTCGCGAGGGAGGTGGATTGGTGCACGCGCTTGAGCTTGTCGTAAGCTTCGGAAGCCAGCGTGTACCCGGCAATGATGGGAACATACTTCTTGGCTATCGCGTTGCTGAGGAATGACATTACAATATCATTTCGATCCATCCAAGCCTCATGCTCAGATGTGCCTTCCGCGGGAACCTCCTCCTCTCCCTTCAGTAGCTTGATGAAGCCGTGCACTTTCATCGCCAGCTCAAACTGCCATCTCCAAAGGGGGAAGTCAATCCCCTCAAAAATGGGGATTCCTCCCATGGGTCCAAGACCTTGCGGCAGTGACATAGCACTCACATTTGCTCCAGTGGTCTGCCCTGTGGTAGCCACTGTTGAGCTTGAGGACTGCCCTACGGCAGCCCCCACTCCTCCCGATGGGTCAACCATTTTTGTTTCCCTTGTCTGCTTCCCACGTCTCTGCTGCGTTGAGGCCGATGTAGGCTGATGTTAGCTGATGTCTGCTACCGGTTTTAGGATGCAGATCCGTTGCTTACCTCTCCAGCCGATGTTCACCTACAGACAGAGAATGTATCTACACCAACACACCCAGGGTCTTGCCACCAAGGGCAGAGCTTGTCCTGGTTGGGACACAAGGGTCGTGCCTCCAAGGGCAGAGCTTGTCCTTAGTCCCTGTGTGCTAAGTGCAGACCAAGCCGTTGGAGCTGATGAAGCTAATGGAGCTGATGGAGTTTATGGAGCCGGCGTGTGCACCTGGAGAGAGCGTACCAGAGTTGAGCGAAGCGTGCCTTACAACTGGTCAGTGTGGGCCCATAACCCTTTGTCAACCGGCCTGAGGCAAACGGACTAGAAAACAGGGCCGACACAATAGCACCTGCCGTCCGCTCCTAGCATTTCAGCTAGGAGAAGATATCACCCTCAGGATCACGGTTCCACACTGAGCAGTTCCTAGGCAATCACTTGCTAGCAACTGTGTCCACTTAACACTTGGTCACTTTCGCGCGAGGTGCTAGTCAAAGACTAACTCCTGGGGCTTAGACCAACCAGTGTCNATGGAGCCGGCGTGTGCACCTGGAGAGAGCGTACCAGAGTTGAGCGAAGCGTGCCTTACAACTGGTCAGTGTGGGCCCATAACCCTTTGTCAACCGGCCTGAGGCAAACGGACTAGAAAACAGGGCCGACACAATAGCACCTGCCGTCCGCTCCTAGCATTTCAGCTAGGAGAAGATATCACCCTCAGGATCACGGTTCCACACTGAGCAGTTCCTAGGCAATCACTTGCTAGCAACTGTGTCCACTTAACACTTGGTCACTTTCGCGCGAGGTGCTAGTCAAAGACTAACTCCTGGGGCTTAGACCAACCAGTGTCTTCTTTATACTGTTCCTTAGTTGGACAACTCTGTGAGGAGCATCTAAGGCCAGATTGTGTAATTAGAATGAGGAATGAGCCTGGTACATATAGTCCTAGGCCTGGCTTCTAAGGTGTGTGGGTAGTGACACTTTTGGGGTGGTCACTCCACACCACCTCACCAGTCCGCCAATTGGCGCATCCACTGACCGCCAAGTGGCGCACTCTCCTCATGCATGGAGAAATGTCTAAGAAACTTCCCCTGTGCTAGATGGTCAAAAAACCTCCTGCGCACATCAAGGCTCGATCGCAGGACCTGTTGTCCCTAAGTCCAACATGCTATCCGTTGCGCTACACTTCTGGTGTTTCGCTTGGACTTGCACCACGAACAAGGTTTGGGGGACTTACTCCAAGGGAGCAGTGCATGCCCAACCTGTCCGTCAACCCATAGCAGTTGTGCTCTAGTTGCATCCTAGTTGGGCCCTACTTGCGCCCTACTGGCGCAATAGTTGCACCTTAGGTGCGTCCTATTTACGTCCTAGTTTGGCCCTAGTTTCACCCTAGTTGCGTTTTAGTTGTGTCTTACTTGCGCCCTAGTTGCGTCCTTGTTGCGTACTAGTTATGCCCTAGTTGTGCCCTACTTGCATCCTAGATGAGCCTCAGTTGGACACTAGCTACGCCCAAGTTGTGTCCTAGTTGTGCTCTAGTTGCGCCCTAGTTGTGCCGTACCTACGCCCTCCTTCTGCCCTAGTTGCGCCCTACTTGCACCCAAGTTGCACCCTTATTGCACCCTTGTTACGCCCTAGTTGTGCCTCAATTGGGCACTAGCTACGCCTTAGTTGCATGCTTATTGCGCCCTAGTTGCACCCTTGTTGTACCCTACTTCTGACCTACTTGTGCCCTAGTTGTGCCATAGTTGCGCCCTTGTTGCTTCCTACTTGCGCCCTATTTTTGTCGTAATCTGCATCCTAGTTGCACCCTAGTTCCGCCCTACTTGCACCTTACTTCCGCTCTAGTTGCACCCTAGTTGCACCCTACTTGCGCCCTAGTTGCACCCCACTTGCGCCCTTATTGTTCCCTACTTGTGTCCAAGTTGTGACCTAATTCTGCCCTAGTTGTGTCCTACTTGTTCCCTACTTGGATCCTAGTTGTGCCCTAGTTGCGCCCTAGTTAAGTCCCAGTTGCGCCCTACTTGCGCCCTACTTGCATCCCAGTTTCAACCTTGTTGTGCCTCAGTTGGACACTAGCTATGCCCTAGTTGTACCCTAGTTGCACCCTAGTTGCACCCTAGTCGTGCCCTACTTGAGCCCTACTAGCGCCCCAGTTGTCCCCTACTTGTGCTCTAATTGCGCCCTACTTGCGTCCTAGTTGCGGTGGAGTTGTGCCCTAGTTGCGCCCTAGTTGCGCTTCAATTGGGCACAAGCTACGCCCTAGTTGCGCCCTAGTTGCGTCCTACTTGGGCCCTTGTTGTGTCCTACTTGCGCCCTTCTTGGACCCTAGTTCTGCCCTACTTGCGACCTAGTTACGTCGTACTTGCATCCTAGTTATGCCCTAGTTGTGCCCTAGTAGTACCCTAGGTGTGCCTTAGTTCAACACTATCAATGCCATTATTGCACCCTAGTTGCCTCCTAGTTGCATCCTACTTGCGCCGTACTTGCACCCCAGTTGCGTCCTACTTGCGCCATAGTTGTGCCCTAGTTGCACCCTAGTTGAATCTCCATTAGGCACTAGCTATGACTTAGTTGCCCCCTATTTGTGCCCTAGTTGCGCCCTAGTTGCGACCTACTTGCGCCCTAGTTGCGCGCTAGTTGTGTCCTAGTTGCGAGCACAACTAGGAAACAACCACTTGTGCCCTACTTGCACCCTACTTGCGCCCTAGTGGCACCCTATTTGCGTCCTAATTGTGGCCTACTTGCACCATAGTTATGTCCTAGTTACGTCCTGGCTATGCCCGAGTTACACCCTACTTGTACCCTAGTTGCGTCCTACATGCACCCTAATTGCGCCATTCTTGTGCCCTACTTGCGCCCTATATGCTCCCAACTTGTGGCCTACTTGCGCCCTAGTTGCTCCCTTCTTGCGCCCTAGTTGCGAACTAGTTACGCCATAGCTGCGCCCTAGTTGTGCTTCAGTTGCGTACTAGCTATGCCCGAGTTGCACCCTAGTTGAGTCGTGCATGCGCCCTACTTGTGCCCTACTTGCACTCTAGTTGCGCCCTAGTTGTGTCCTAGTTGCGCACTACTTGCGTCCTACTTGCGCCCTAGTTGTGCCCTAGTTACGTCCTGTTTGTGTCCTAGTCGCGCCCTAGTTGTGTCCTACGTGCGCCCTATTTGCGCCTTAGTTGGGCCCTACTTGCGCCCTAGTTGGGCCCTACTTGCGCCCTACTTGGGCCCTAGTTTTGTTTTAGTTGTGCCCTAGTTGCACACTAGTTGTGCCCTACTTGTACCCTAGTTTTGCCCTAGTTGCACCTTAGTTGCGCCTTAGTTGCGCCTCAGTTGGGCACTAGCTATGCCCTAGTTGCGCCTTGGTTGCGCCCTAGTTGTGGCCTACTTGTGCACTATTTGCGCCCTAGTGGTACCTTACTTGGGCCCTAGTTGTGTCCTACTTGCGCCCTAGTTGCGTCATAGTTGCGCCTCTGTTGGATAGTAGCTACGCTCTGTTGCGCCCTAGTTGTGTCCTACTTGTGTCCTACTTGTGCCCTAGTTGCGCCCTACATGCGTTCCAGTTGCGCCCTAGTAATGTAATAGTTGCGCCCTAGTTGCGCCTCAATTGGACACTTACTACACCCTTGTTGCGCCCTAGTTGCTCCCTAATTGCACCTTACTTGTGTCCTAGTTGCACCTTAGTTGCGCCCTAGTTGCGCCCTAGTTGCACCCTAGTTGCGACCTAGTTCCGCCCTATTTGCGCCTTACTTGCGTCCTATTTGTGCCCTAGTTACGCCCTAGCTGCACCCTTCTTGCACCCTACATACGCTTACTTTCGCCCTAGTTTCACCCTTGCTACGCTGTACTTGCACCCTACTTGCGACCTACTTGTGTCCTACTTGCGCCCTAGTTGTGTCCTAGTTGTGCTCTACTTGTTGCCTACTTGAAGCCTAGTTGCGCCTTAGTTGCAACCTAGTTGTGCCCTAGTTGCTCCCTAGCTGTATCCTGCTTGCACCCTAGTTATGCCCTACTTGCGCCATAGTCGCGCCCGAGTTGCGCCCTACTTGAACCCTAGTTGTTCCCTTCCTGGGCCCTAGTTATGCCCTATTTCCGTCCTACTTGCATCCTAGTTACGCCCTAGTTATGCCCTAGTTATGTCCTATTTGTGCCCTACTTGCGCTTTAGTTGTGCCCTAGTTGCGTTCTAGTTGCGTCCTACTTGCGCCCTTGTCGCGTCCTAGTTACACCCTATTAGCGCCCTAGTTGCGCCTCAGTTGGACACTAAATACACCCTAGTTGTGTCCTAGTTCCGCCCTAGTAGCGTCCTAGTTGCACCCTTCTTGCAACCTACTTGCGCCGTAGTTGTGCCCTACTTGCGCCCTAATTGCGCCTTACTTGTGTCCTAGTTGTGCCCTAGTTGCGCCTTAGTTGGGCACTAGCTACGCCCTTGTTGTGTCCTAGTTGTGCCCTAGTTGTGTCCTAGTTTCTCCTTATTTGTGTCCTACTTGTGTCCTAGTTGCCTCCTAGTTGCACCCTAGTTGCGCCCTTCTTACGCCGTACTTGCGCCCTAATCTGCGTCGTAGTTGTGTCCTAGTTGTGTGCTACTTGCACCCTACTTGCGCCCTACTTGTGCCCTAGTTGTTTCCTTGTTGCATCTTGGTTGCCCCCTACTTGCCCCCAACTTGCACCCTAGTTACGCCCTAGTTCCGCCCTAGTTGCGCCCTACTTGTACCGTACAAAGGCCCTAGTTGCGTCCTAATTACGCCTCAGTTGCGCCCTAGTTGCGCCGTACTTGTCTCCTAGTTGCGCCCAACTTATGCCTCAGTTTGGCCCTAGCTAAGGCCTAGTCGTGCCCTACTTGCACCCTATTTGTGCCCTACTTACACCCTACTTACGCCCTACTTGTGCCCTGGTTACCCCCAACTTGTGCCCTAGTTGCATCTGGCTTGCGCCCTAGTTACGCCCTCGTTATGCCTTAGTTTGGCACTACCTACGTTCGAGTTGCACCCTAGTTGCGTCCTAGCTGCGTCCTAGTTGCGCCCTACTTGCGACCTTCTTGTACCCTTGTTGCACTTTACTTGCGCCCTAGTTGTGCACTAGTTGCACCCTAGTTGCATTCTACTTAGGCCCTTCTTGAGCCCTAGTTGCGCCCTTCTTGCGCCCTAGTTGCACCCTAGTTGCACCCTAGTTGCGCCCTAGTTGCGCCCTACTTACACGCTACTTGCGCCCTAGTTCCGGCCAAGTTGCGTCCTACTTGCGCCCTACTTGCGGCCTACTTGACCCCTAATTGCGCCACAATTCCACTCTAATAGCCCCATAGTTGCGACCTAGTTGCGCCATAGTTGCACCCTAGTTGCGCCTCAGTTGGACGCCAGGTACGCCCTAGTTGCGCCCTAGTTGCGCCCTAGCTGCGGCATACTTGTGCCCTAGTTGCACCCCAGTCACGCCTGAGTTGTATCCTAGTTGCACCCTAGTTGTGCCCTAGTTGCGCCTTAGTTGTGTCTTAGTTGGGCATTAGCTACGCCCTAGTAGCACCCTAGTTGGGCCTTAGTTGCACCCTAGTTGTGCCCTTGTTGCGTCCTAGCTACGCCCTAGTTGTGTCCTAGTTGCGCCCTACTTGCACACTACTTGCATCCTAGTTGCGCCCCAGTTGCACCTTATTTGTGCACTACTTGCGCCCTAGTTAAGACCTACTTGCGCCCTAGTTGTGCCCTAGTTGTGCCCTGCTTGTACCCTAGTTGCACCCTACTTGCGCCGTAGTTGCGCCATATTTGCGCCCTACTTGAGCTCTACTTGCGACATACTTGTGGCCTACTTGTGTCCTAGTTGCACCCTACATGCGTCCTAGTTACGTCCAAGTTGCGCCCTAGTTGTGCCTCAGTAGGGTAGTAGCTACGCCTGAGTTGTGCCCTAGATGCATCCTAATAGCGCCTTAGTTGCACTCAACTTGCGCCCAAGATGCGCCCTAGTTGTGTCCTATTTGCGTCCTAGTTGCACCCTAATTGCGTCCTAGTTGCGCCCTTGTTGCTCCCTAGTTGCACCCTAGTTGTACCCTAGTTGCGCCCTCGTTTCACCCTATTTGTGCCCAACTTGCATCCTACTTGGGCCCTATTTGCACCCTAGTTGTGCCCTAGTTGCCCCTTAGTTGCAACGTGCTTGTGCCCTTGTTGCGCCCTACTTGCGGCCTAGTTATGCCCTAGTTGCGCCTCCATTCAGCACTCGCTATGCCCTAGTTGCGCCTTAGTTACACCCTAGTTGCACCCTATCTAAGCCCTACTTGCACCCTAGTTGCATCCTACTTGCACCCTAGTTGCGTCCTATTTGCGCGCTAGTTGCGCCCTAGTGGTGCCCTAGTTGTGCCCTAGTTTCGCCTCAATTTGGCACTAGATACGCCCTGGTTACGTCCTAGTTGTGCCCTAGTTACACCCTACTTGCGCCCTACTTGCGCCCTACTTGTGCCCTTGTTGCGCCCTACTTGCGCCCTAGTTTTGCCCCAGTTGCGTACTGGTTGCGCCCTAGCTGCACCTCAGTTTGGCATTAGCTACATCCTAGTTGCACCCTAGTTGCCTCCTAGTTGTGTCCTAGTTGCGTCCTAGTTGCGCCCTAGTTGTACCCTAGTGTCCTACTTGCACCCTGGTTGCATCTTAGTAGCGCCATAGTTGCTCCCTAGTTACGTCCTAGTTGCGCCCTAGTTGCGCCCTCGTTGCGACCTAGTTGTGTCCTAGTTGTGCCCTAGTTGCGCCCTACTTGCATCCTACTTGCGCTTTAGTTGCACACTAGTTACGCCCCACTTGCGTCCTAGTTGCACCCTAGTAACGCCCTACTTGCACTTACTTGTGTTGTAGTTGCACCTTACTTGCGCTCTACTTGCCCTAGTTGCACCCTAGTTGCACCCTTCTTGCGCTGTAGTTGTGCCCTTCTTGCGCCCTAGTTGCATCCTAGTTCCGCCTGAGTTGGACACTTACTATGCCCAAGTTGCACCCTAGTTGCGTCCTAGTTACGTCATAGTGGCGTCCCACTAGCGCCCTACTTGGGTCCTAGTTTCACCCTAGCTATGTCCCCTTTGCACCCTACTTGCGCCTTACTTTTGCCTTGTGTTCTAGTTGCACCCTAGTTGTACTCTAGTTGTCCCCTACTAGCCTCCTACTTTCACCGTAGTTGCGTCCTAGTTCCGCCCTAATTGCGCCCTCATTGTAGCCTACTTGCACCTTAGTTGCGTCCTAGTTGTACCCTACTTGTGCCCTACTTGGGCCTTACTTGCATCCAGGTTACGTCCTAGTTGTGCCTCAATTGGACACTAGCTATGCCCTAGTTGTGCCCTTGTTGCGTCCTAGTTGCCCCGTAGTTGTGCCTAGTTACGCCCTACTTCCACCGTGGTTGCGCTCAAGTTGCGCTCTAGTTGCGCCCAAGTTGCGCCCTAGTTGCGTCCTACTTGCGTCCTACTTGCGCCATAGTTGCGCCTCAGTTGGACACTTGTTACACCCTAGTTGTACCCTAGTTGCACTCTAGTAGTGCCATAGTTGCGTCCTAATTACACCCTACTTGTGCCCTAGTTGCGCCCTACTTGCGCCTTAGTTGCACCCTAGTTGGACCCTAGTTGCGCCCTAGTCGCGCCTTAGTTGGGCACTAGCTACGTCCTAGTTGTGCCCCTGGTTGCGACCTCCTTGTGCCCTACTTGCGTCCTACTTGTGCCCTAGTTGTGCCCTAGTTGTACCCTAGTTGCGCCTTTCTTATGCCCTACTTGCGTCGTAGTTTGCGTTCTAGTTGCGCCCTAGTTGCACCCTACTTGCGCCCTACTTGTGCCACACTTGCATTCTAGTTGTACCCTAGTTGCCCCCTACTTGCCGCCTACTTGTGCCCTAGTTGCACTCTAGTTCTGCCCTAGTTGCGCCCTCATTGTACCCTACTTGGGCAAGAGTTGTGTCCTAGTTGCGCCCTACTTGTGCCCTACTTGGGCCCTACTAGCATCCTAGTTGCGCCCTAGGTACGGCTTCGTTGGACAGTAGCTACACCCTAGTCGTGTCCTAGTTACACCCTAGTTGCACCCTAATTGCACCCTTCTTACGCCCTATTTGCGCCCTAGTTGACCCCTCATTATGCCCAAAGTTGCGTCCTATTTGTGCCCTAGTTGTGTCCTGGTTGCACCTGAGTTGGGCACTAACTACACCCTAGATGCATGCTAGTTGCATCCCTATTGCACCCTCTTTGCGCCCTACATGCGTCTTACTTGCACCCTAGTTGCGTCCTACTTACGCCCTTGGTGTACACATGTTGCGCCCTAGTTGCACCAATGTTGTGCCTCAGTTCAGCCCTAGCTATGCCCTAGTTGTGTCCTAGTTGCGCACTAGTCGTGCCCTACTTGCGTCCTACTTATACCCTACTTGCGCCCTAGCTGCGCCCTACTTGTGTCCTAGTTGCGCCCTAGTTGCACCCTAGTTGCATCCAAGTTGAGTTCAAGCTACGCCCTTGTTGGGCCCTAGTTGCATCCTAGTTGCACCCTAGTTGTATCCTTGTTGCAACCTAGTTGCGTCCTAGTTACGCTCTACTTGCACCATACGTGCACCCTAGTTGTGGCCTAGTTGCACCCAACTTGCACCCAACTTGTGTCCTTGTTGCAGACTAGCTGTGCCCTAGTTGTGCCCTAGTTGCGCCCTTCTTGCATCCTAGTCGCGCCCTATTTGTGCCCTACTTATACCATACTTCGACCATACTTGCACCCTCCTTGCGCCCTACTTGCACCTTACATGCAACCTAGTTGCACCCCTCTTGCGACCTAGTTGCGCCCTAGTTGCGTCCTAGTTGTACCCTAGTTGCACTCTACTTGTGCCCTACTTGCGCCCTAGTTACGTTCTTGTTGCATCCTTGTTGCGCCATACTTGTACCCTCCTTGCGCCCTACTTGGGCCCAGGTTACATCCTAGTTGAACCTTAGTTGCGCCCTACTTGCCCCCTAGTTACGCCCTACTTGCGCCCTAGTTGCGCCCTAGTTGTACCCTAGTTGTGCCCTTCTTGCGCCTTACTTGGGCCCTAGTTGCGCCCAAGTTGCATCCTAGTTGTGCCCTAGTTGCGCCCTACTTGCGCCCTAGTTGCGCCATACTTGTGCCCTAGTTACACACTAGTTGCGCACTAGTTGCGTCCTAGTTGCGCCTCAGTTGGGGACGGGATATGCCCTAGTTACGTCCTAGTTGCACCCTAGTTCCGCCCTAGTTGTGTTCTACTTGCGCCCTACTTGTGCACTACTTGTACGCTAGTTGCGCCTTAGTTACGCCTCAGTTGGACACTAGTTACGTCCCAGTTTCACCCGACTTGTGCTCTAGTTACACCCTACTTACACCCTATTTGCACCATTTTTGCGCCCTAGTTACGCGCTAGTCGCGCCCTGGTTGCGCCCTACTTGCACCTTACTTACATCCTAGTTATGCCCTAGTTGTATCCTAAATGCACCCTACTTTCACCCTACTTGCGCTCAACCTGCGTCCTAGTTACGCCCTAGTTGCGCCCTAATTACGTCCTAGTTGCGTCCTACTTGCGCACTATTTATGCCCTAGTTGCACTCTAGTTGCATCCTAGTTGTGAACCACCTATGCCCTATTTACACCCTAGTTGCACCCTAGTTGTGCCCTTAGTTACACTCTTGTTGCGCCCTAGTTGCGCCCTAAATGTACCCTACTTGCATCCTACTTCCGCCCTAGTTATGCCCTTGTTGCACCCTAGTTTTGCCCTTATTGCGCCCTACATGCGCCCTACTCGACCCCTACTTGCGCCCTAGTTGCGCCCTAATTTTACCCTACTTGCATCCTACTTGTGCCCTAGTTGCGTCGTACTTGCGCCCTAGTTGCACCTTAGTTACGCCCACCCTAATTGTGTACTAGTTGTGTCCTACTTGTGCCCTAGTTGAACCCAAGATGCACCCTACTTGCGCCCTACTTGTGCCATACTTGCGCCCTAGTTGTGCCCTAGTTCTATCCTTGTTGCGTCCTACTTGAGCCCTACTTGGACCCTAGTTGTGCCCTAGTTGCGCCCTAGTTGCGCCCTACTTGGACTCTAGTTCCACCCTACTTGTGTCCTAGTTACGCCCTAGTTACACCTCAATTGTGCAGTAGCTACGCCCTAGTTGGACCCTGGTTGTACCTTAGTTGCGGCCTCGTTGCACCCTACTTGCGCCCTACTTGCGCCCTACGTCCTAGTTGTCCACTTCTTGCGCTCTAGTTGCGCCCTAGTTATGTCCCAGTTGGGCACTAGCTACACCCTAGGTGTGCCCTAGCTGTGCCCTAGTTGCGCCCTACTTGTGTCTAACTTATGACCTAGTTGCACCCTACTTGTGCCATAGTTGTGTACTAGTTGTGCCTCAGTTGGACACTAGCTACGACCTAGTTGCATCATAGTTGCATCATAGTTGCGTCCTAGTTGCGATCTAGTTGCGCCCTAGTTGCACCCTTAGTTGCACCCTTATTGTGCCCTATTTTCGACCGAATTTGCATCCTAGTTGCGCCCTAGTTGCGCCCTACTTGTACCCTACTTGTGCCCCACTTGTGCCCTAGTTGCACCCTAGTTGCACCCTAGTTGCCCCCTACTTGCCCCCTACTTGCGTCCTAGTTGCGCCTTAGTTGCGTCCTAGTTGTGCCCTACTTGTCCCCTACTTGGACCCTAGTTGCGTCCATGTTGCGCCCTAGTTGCGCCCTAGTTGCATCTTACTTGTGCCCTAGCTGCACACTACTTGCTTCCTAGCTGTGCCCTAGTTAAGCCCTAGTAATTACCTGCCACGATGTAGTCGAGCCCTAGTTTCACCCTAGTTGCACCCTACTTCCACCCTACTTGCACCTTTCTTGTGTCCTAGTTGTCCCCTACTTGCATCCTAGTTGTGTCCTACTTGTGCCCAACTTGCATCCTAGTTGCACCTTAGTTGGACACTACCTATGCCCTACTTCGCCCTAGTTACGTATTAGTTGCCTCCTACTTGCGCCTTGCTTGCGCCCTACTTGTGTCCTAGTTGCACCCTAGTTGTACACTCGTTACGCCCTAGTTTTGTCCTACTTGCGCACTATTTGCGTCCTAGTTGTGCCCTACTTGCATCATACTTGCGCGACACTTGGACACAAGCTACACCCTAGGTGCACCCTAGATGCGTCCTAGTTGCAACCTAGTTTCATCCTACTTGCTCCCTACTTGTGCCCTAGTCGCCTCCTATTTGCGCCCTAGTTGCACCCTAGTTGCACCCTACTTGCACCCTAGTTGCGCCTCAGTTGGGCGCTAGCTACGCCCTAGTTGCGCCCTAGTTGCTCCCTAGATGCAACCTAGTTGCACCCTACTTGCACCCTACTTGTGCCCTACTTGCCCCCTAGTTAGGTCCTAGTTGATTCCTAGTTGCGTCTCAGTCGGGCACTAGCTATGCCCTAGTTGCGCTCTAGTTGCGTCCTAGTTACTCCCTAGTTGGGCCCTAGATGTGTCCTAGTTGCATCCTAGTTGTGCCCTACTTGCGCCCTACTTGCGCCCTAGCTGCGGCCTAGTTGCGGCCTAGTTGTGCCCCAGTTGTGCCCTTCTTGTGCCTTAGTTACGCCATGTTTGTGTCCTTGTTGTACTCTTCTTACGTCCTTCTTGCACCCTACTTGTACCCGAATTGTTCCCAAGTTACACCCTACTTGTGCCCTATATGCGCCCTACCTGCATCCTAGTTGCGTCCTAGTTGCGCCCTACTTGTACCCAGGTTGCACCCTAGTTGCACCCTACTTGCGCCCTAGTTGTGCCCTAGTTGTGCCCTACTTGCATTCTGCTTGCGTCCTAGTTGCGCCTAATTGGAGCCCTACTTGCGCCCTAGTTGCATCCTAGATGCACCCTAGTTGCACTCTACTTGCGCCCTAGTTGCACCATTGTTGTGTCCTACTTGTGCCCTACCTGTGCCCTACTTGCACCCTAGATGCACCCTAGGTACTCCCTAGTTACGCACTAGTTGTGCCCTTGTTACGCCCTACTTGTGCCTCAATTAGTACTGTTGAATATTTTTGTCCCTTCTTCAGTGTTGTAGGACGGATCAAGATTGCTCTACCCCTTGTGGAGGTATGACCCCTAGATCCATGGTAGTGTGACTCAACTATGCTCTGTCTCTTGTGAGATATGACCTGTGAGTACACCATGTGGGTGAGTGGTTACCTTGGCCAGTTTGTTGATTTAGCCAAGTGAGAGGTCATGAGTTCGATCCTCGCCCCATGCATATCTTGTTTGCTGTGGAAGCTTCCAAGAAAGAAATTCCGTAGCTTCTTGGACGCTACATGGTTGGTCTGTCACCTTGACACTAGGATGCTTATGTGTCAAGCCCACAGTGCAAGTCTATTGGTGACGTGGTTGGTTCAGGCCACTTCCGAGGNTGTTGAATGTTTTTGCCCCTTGTTCAGTGTTGTAGGACGGATCAGGAATGCTCTGCCCCTTGTGGAGGTATGACCCCTAGATCCGTTGTAGTGTGACTCAACTATGCTCTGTCTCTTGTGAGATATGACCTGTGAGTACACCATGTGGGTGAGTGGTTACCTTGGCCAGTTTGTTGATTTAGCCAAGTGAGAGGTCATGAGTTCGATCCTCGCCCCATGCATATCTTGTTTGCTGTGGAAGCTTCCAAGAAAGAAATTCCGTAGCTTCTTGGACGCTACATGGTTGGTCTGTCACCTTGACACTAGGATGCTTATGTGTCAAGCCCACAGTGCAAGTCTATTGGTGACGTGGTTGGTTCAGGCCACTTCCGAGGAATGTGCTTTTGAGTTCTAGGACTGGACAGGCAGCTATAAAAGGACTTGTCTTGCATGCTGATGAATCAACTCTTGCTTGATGCTCTCTTGCGTATTGACGACTTGAGCTCTTCTTGAGATGTAATGCTAAGGCGTTAGTAATCTTGAAGGTGAAGTGTATGCCTGATTAAGTTTTGGGTGCATGACACATGTCAACAAAGGAAGAAGGCCTAAAAACATTTGTGAGCTTTTCGGTTTCGCGGCTTCTTTGCCATAGGTGGTTAGCTCAGTAGCTAACAGGTACAAGCTACGTCCTAGTTGCGCCCTAGTTACGCACTATTTTCACCTATAGACGTCCTACTTGCTCCCTACTTGCTCCCTAGTTGAGGCCTAGTTACGTCCTAGTTGTGCCCTAGTTGCGCTCTACTTGCGCCTCAGTTGGACACTCGCTACATCCTAGTTGCGCCCTAGTTTCACACTAGTTGCGCCCTACTTGTGCCCTATTTCAACCCTAATTGTGTTTTGGTTGCGCCCTAGTTTCCACCTTAGTTAGGCACTGCCTTCGCCCTAGTTGAGCCCTAGTTGTGGCCTAGTTTCGCTCTACTTATGCCCTAGTTGCGTCCTAGTAGCACCCTACTCGCGGCCTGGTTGCACCCTAGTTGCACCGTATTTGCGCTCTACTAGTGCCCTAATTCCGCCCTACTTGTGCCCTTCTTGCACCCTAGTTGTACCCTAGTTACCCCCTTCTTGCGTCCTAGTTGCGCCCTAGTTGCTTCCTTGTTACGCTCTAGTTGCTCCCTAGTTGTGCCCTACCTCGACCCTAGTTGCGCCCTACTTGCGCCCTAGCTGCGCCCTAGTTGCGCCCTAGTTGCGTCTCAGTTAGGCACTAGCTACACCCTACTTGCACCCTAGTTGGGCCCTAGTTGCGCCCTAGTTGTGCCCTACTTGCGTCCTAGTTGCGCCCTAGTTGCGCCCGACTTGCGCCCTAGTTGCGCCCTAGTTGCGTCTCAGTTGGGCACTAGCTACACCCTCCTTGCACCCTACTTGGGCCCTAGTTATGCACTAGTTGCGCCCGAGTTGCATCCTAGTTACACCCTACTTGCGCCCTACTTGTGCCCTAGTTGCGTCCTAGTTGCGTCCCAGTTGCGCCCTACTTGTACACTACTTGCACCCTATGTGCTCCATAGTTGTGCCCTACATGCGCCCTACTTGCACACTAGTTTCACCCTTGTTGCGCCCTGGTTGCGCCCTACTTGCACCCTACTTTTGTCCTACTTGCGTCCTACTTGTGCCCTAGTTGTGCCCTAGTTGCGCCCTAGTTGCGCCCTACTTGCATCCTACTTATACCTTTTTTGTGCCCTAGTTGCGCCCTGGTTGCACCCTAGTCACACTCTACTTGCACCCTATTTGCGCCCTAGGTGTATACTAGTTGCACCCTAATTGCTATGCCCTAGTTGTGCCCTAGTTGCGCACTATTTTTGCTGTACTTGCACCCTACTTGTACCCTACTTGCGCCCTACTTCCATCCTAGGTGTGCCCTAGTTACGGCCTTGTTGCGCCCTAACTACGTCCTAGTTGCGTCACAGTTGGGCATTAGCTACGCCCTAGTTGTGCCCTAGTTGTGCATTAGTTGCACCATTTTTATGCCCTACTTGCGCCTTACTTGCACCCTAGTTGTGCCCGAGCTGCGCCCAAGTCGCACCCTAGTTGTGCCCTTGTTGCGCCCTGGTTGCGCCCTAGTTGTACCCTACTTCCGTCCTACTTGCGCCCTAGTTGCATCCTAGTTGCTCTCTAGTTGTGCTCTACTTGCACCCTAGGTGTGCCCTACTTGTATCCTAGTTGCGCCCTAGTTCCACCCTAGTTATCCCCTACTTGCACCCTAGTTTTGTCGTAGTTACACCCTAGTTGCGCCGTAGTTGCTCCCTATTTGCGCCTCAGTTGCGCCGTACTTGCACCCTACTTGCACCATAGTTGTGCCTTAGTTGCATCCTAGTTGCGTCCTAGTTGCGCCTTACTTGCACCCTAATTTCACCCTATTCGTACCCTAGTTGTGCCCTACTTGCGTCAAACTTGCGCTCTACTTTTGTCCTATTTGCGCCCTAGTTGCGCCCTAGATACATCCTACTTGCGCCCTACTTGCGCTCTTCTTGCACCCTAGTTGTGTCTTAGTTATGCCCTAGTAGCGTCCTACTTGTGTCCTACTTACACCCAAGTTGCACCCTATTTGCACCATAGTTACGCCCTAGTTGCACCCTACATATGTCCTAGGTGTGCCTTAGTTGCACCCACCTTGCAACGCACTAGTTGCGCAATAGTTTTGCCCTACTTGCACCCTGCTTGTACCCTACTCACGCCCTACTTGTGCCCTAGGTGTGCCCTAGTTGCGCCCTAGTTGTGCCCTAGTTGCGTCCTAGTTGTGGCTTAGTTGGGCACTAGCTGCGCCCCCAGTTGTGCCCTAGTTGTGCTTTAGTTGAACCATACTTACGCCGTACTTGCGCCTTACTTACACCCTGGTTGTGCCCTAGTTGCGCCCTAGTTGCGCCCTAATTGCGCCCTAGTTGCACCCTATTTCCGTCCTACTTGCATCCTATTTGTGTCCTAGTTGAACCCTTCTTCCGCTCTACTTGCATCCTACTTGTGCCCTACTTGGGTCCTATTTGTACCCTAGTTGCACCCTAGTTGCCCCCTAGTTGCACCCTAGTTGTGCCCTAGTTGGGTCCTAGCTGCACCCTAGTTGCTCCCTAGTTGTGCCCTAATTGCGCCCTAGTTGTGCCCTACCTGCATCCTAGTTGCACCCTAGTTGCGTCCTAGTTGCGTCTCAGTTGGGCATTAGCTATGCCCTAGTTGCACCCTAGTTGCGCATTAGTTGTACCCTAGTTGTGCCCTAGATGCGACCCAGTCGTGCCCTACTTGCGCCCTAGTTGTACCCTAGTTGCGCCCTAGTTACACCCTAGTTGTGCGCTCCTTGCACCCAAGTTGCACCCTATTTGCACCCTCGTTCTACCCTACTTGTGCCCTAATTGCGCCATAGTTGTGCCCTAGTTGTGCCCTAGTTCAACCCTAATTACACTCTTTTGCATCCTACTTGCATCCTACTTGCACCCTAGTTGTGCCCTAGTCCTGCACTAGTTACGCCCTACTTGCACACTACTTGCATCGTAGTTGCGCCCTAGTTGCACCGTAGTTGCACCTTAGTTATGCCCTAGTTGCACCCTAGTTGCGCCCTACTTGCACCCAAGTTGCGCCCTATTTGCACCCAAGCTCTACCCTACTTGCGTCCTACTTGTACCGTAGTTGTGCCCTAGTTGTGCCCTAGTTGTGTCCTAGTTACACTTTACGCGCGTCTTCCTTGCGTGTTACTTGTGTCCTAGTTATACCCTAATCCTTCACTAATTGCGCCATACTTGCACCTTACTTATACCCTAGTTGCGTCCTAGTTGCGCCCTTGTTACACCCTAGTTGCACCCTAGTTGTACCCTAGTTTTACCCTAGTTTTACCCTAGTTGCACCCTAGTTGCGCCCTACTTGTGCTCTACTTGCACCCTTGTTGCGCCCTACTTGCACCCTACTTTGCCCTTTTTGCATCCTTCTTGGTTGCTAGTTTTGCCCTTGTTACGTCCTAGTTGCACCCTACTTGTGCCCTACATGCGTCCTACTTATGCCCTACTTGCACCCTAGTTGTGCCCTAGTTGCATCCTAGTTACGCCTTACGTGCATAGTACTTGCACCCTACGTGCGCCCTACTTGCACCCTAATTGCACCCTACTTGCATCCTAGTTGTGCCCTAGTTGCACCCTAGTCGCACCCTAGGTGCATCGGGGTTAGGTACTAGCTACGACCTAGTTGCGCCCTAGTTGCCCACTGGTTTCACCCTACTTGTACCCTACTTGCACCCTACTTGCAACCTACTTGCGCCATGTTTGCACCCTAAGTGCGCCCTAGTTGTGCCCTAGTTACGCCCTTGTTGTGTATCTATTGGGTAGTAGATACGCCCTAGTTTTTCCCTAGTTATGTCCTAGCTACGCTTACGCCCAACTTGCACTCTTGTTGTGTCCCAATTGCGCCCTAGTTGCACCTAAGTTGGGCACTAGCATCATCCTAGTTCAGCCCTAGTTGACCCTTAGTTTTGCCCTAGTTGAGCCCTAGTTCCACCCTAGTTGCACCCTACTTATGTCGTACTTGCGCCCTAGTTGTGCCCTAGTTACACCCTACTTTCGCCTTACTTAGACCCTAGTTGTGTCCTACTTGTCTTCTAGTTGTCCCCTACTTGCGCCCGAGTTGTGCCCTAGTTACGCCACATATGGTCCCTTGTTGCACCCTACTTGTGACCTAGTTGTAACGTACTTGCGCCATAGTTGCGCCATACGTGTGTCTCACTTGCGCCCTACTTGCGCCCTAGTTCCGCCCTACTTGCGCCCTACTTGCATCCTACTTGGGCCCTCGTTGCACCCTACTTGTACCCTACTTGTGCGCTACTTGTACCCTAGTTACGCCTTAGTTGCACCCTACTTGCGCCCTCCTTGCGCCCTTGTTGCGCCCTAGTTGCGCCATGCTTACGTCCTAGATGCGCGATAGATGCGCCTGTCAGGATGCGATCCGCGTGGTGTGGTCCCGACGTTTGTCTGATCGTCTCTAGTGGTTCACGTCTACTGTTTTGGGCGAATCTGAGACTGAGCGTGAGCTTTCTGGTCGCCTCACGCTATGTGAGCAGGAATTTAGAGACAGTCAGTTTGTGAAGGGAATAACGTCGTTTTGCGTTAGTTCTTGAACATGCACATGATAACAACATTTAAAGGTCTAGTCATGAGCTTTCTGACGCACCAAACCGCGTGCAATTCGGCCAAGCGTAGCTCAAGTTATGCTTGCCGAAGCGCAGGTCTCACCCGCCACAGAACCCTGACGCCGCCACTCGCCGTGGCGCCTTCGTTCACGTGCGAAGCGCCTTTCCCAAGGCGCACATCCCATTGCACATGGTGTGGGGAACTCCTGAACTATTTCCACGCAACCTACCCGCTTTTGGGTCGTGTTTGGTGATGGGATGTGACGAGGTTCGAAACCTGTCCGCGGACCTGCAGTTAGAATTTTGACGAAGTCCCCGAGTAACAAAACATACTACTGAGTTTCGGACGCCGAGCCAGGATTTTGGCTAAGTCCCTCAGTAACAACCTGCACTACTGGATCCTGTGGATGATCCACCTGATCAGGCGGATCATCCACCGGACGCCTCGGCAGGCCTATCGGAGCATTTTCTCCACATGGTATTTTTGTTACTCGGTCCGGTCGATTATCGACCGGATTTCGAGTCGCAGACGGCTCCCAGAGCCGCTGCGCATATCCCAACTTTGGAAAGCCATATCTCCCTCGATACTTCTCCGATTCCGGCGAAACAACTTCCACCGGATTCAGCGACTCGTCACATTTTAGGGGCAATCCTCCATTTTAGGCTCCGAGCAAACATCGAGTCGCCAGATCCGCCGGAGTGGAGTTTTCATTTTCTGGCGGCTCGTCAGCGCCTCCCGGCGCCGCACTTGGGCATGCGGAGGGGCAATTTTTTCAACATTCTCCCCCTTGCTCCTTCCATGCCCGCTGCTCCTGCTTACTCTCACTCATCATCCGCTGCGCCCCCCAGCCCATCATAGTTGGTCATCCCAAGTCCGGCCACGCTCATCGCGTGCCGGTCTGCGGGTTGCGCTTTGGTCAAGCAATCCGCAAGCATGTTGTGCGTGCTGCAGTGCTGCAGCACCACCTGCCCCTTCTCGATCATGTCCCGTGCATAATGATAACGCACGTCGATGTGCTTCGTCCTCCTGTGCTACGTCGGGTTGTTGGTCAGCGAGATGGAGCCGGTGTTGTCCTCTTGCACCACCGTAGGCTCCAGCTGCGGTACGCCCAGCTCCCCCAGCAACCTGCGGAGCCACACCGCCTCCTTAACCGCCTCGGCCAGCGCAATGTACTCTACTTCCACTGTGGAGGTGGCGATGTAGTCCTGCTTCCTGCTGCAGCATGAAACGGCTGCACCAGCGAGGAAGAACACGTAGCTGGATGTGGACTTCCGCCTGTCCACATCCCCAGCGTAGTCTACGTCTGTGTAGCAGACCAGACGCAAAGGGTCCGCCCGCCCCTTGCCGTTGAACCTCAGGCGCGCGTGCCGCGTCGCCTGCAGGTAGCGGAGGATGCGCTTGACCGCCTGCCAGTGTAGTGGCCCTGGATCGGCCACGTACCTGCTCACTTAGCCCACCGCGTAGGCCAGGTCCGGTCGAGTCGCCACCATGGCGTACATGAGGCTGCCCACCGCCGACTGGTAGGGCACCCCTGCCATATCCTCCCGCTCTTCTTTTGTTTGCGGCGCCATTGCTGCACTCAGTTCATAAGTCGTGGAGACAGGACTGTACACTGGTTTGCAGTCCTCCATGCCGTACCGCTTGAGCACCTCGGCCACGTATTTGGCCTGCCCCAGCTCAAGCGTGCGCGCCCTCCGGTTCCGCGTACTGCTAACCCCGAGGTAGAACTCCAGCTCCCCCATGTCCGACATCTGGAACCTGCTGCTCAGCTGCCCTTTCAGCTGCTGTAGGCTCGGCAGGTCTGAGGAGCACAAGATCAGATCGTCCATGTTGAGTGCGACAATCTGATGGAGCTTCTTGCTGCGCCGCACGTACACACTGTGATCCGCCCCACAGCGCTTGAAGCCGATTGTGCCATGAAGCTGTCCATCTGTTGGTACCAGCATCGGGGCGATTGTTTTAGCCCGTACAGGGACTTCCGCAGCTTGCACACCTTGCCCTCCAGCGCCTCCACCCCCTCTGGCACCTCCATGTACATTTTCTTGTCGATGATGCCATTGAGGAAGGTCGTCTTTACATCCATTTGGTGGAGCTCCATGTCCTTCGCGACTACCACCGCAAGGATCACCCGGATGCTTGTGAACGTGGCGACGGGGGCGAACGTCTCATCATAATGCTCGCCCTTACGCTGTGTGTACCCCTTTTCCACGAGCCGCGCCTTGTACTTGTCAACCACACCTTCCTTCGTGAACTTGGTCTTGAAGACCCACTTGGAGCCGATGACCTTGGCGTCTTTCGGCCTGTCAACCAGCTGCCACGTGTCGTTTTCTGCAAAGGACGCCAACTCCGACTTGATGGCAGCGTCGCACTGCTTTCCCTCGGGCCGCGCAAGCGCCTCTTGCACGGTCGTCGGCTCCGTTGATGCAGCCAGCATGCACCGCGTCATGCCAATCCATCGACCAGTGCCTACGTCGAAACAATTCCCCGCTCTCTGCTGCCTCCTACTACGGCACGGCAGTCTTGGCCGCGTCTTGTCGCTCTGCTGCGATCCTTCCGACTCAGCCCGCTCCGGTGAATCATCGACCGGACGGCTTCCCGAGGATTCTTCCCGCTCTGGTGAACCATAAACCGGACGAGCGGCGCGTCCGGAGGATTTTTCTACGACGCCTGACACGAACTCCGCCGGGAGTGTGCGCTTCAGCACCCGTGGTGCCTCCTTCGACGGATCATTCCGCCGGATCTCCAGCCCAGCTGCCTCGGCGTCAGAGTCCTCCGCGTTGGCTGATGCACCTGCTGCACCTTCACGCTCCGACGCCGCATCATCGACCTCCACGTCCGCCGGCTCCTCCTCATAGTCAAGGAGCTGGAACCACTCCCCCTGTTTTTTAGTTTTCCCGACGCTTAAGTCGTTGCTACTGCTGCTGAAGCTCTGCTGCTCGTCGAACTCGACGTCACGGCTGCGTATGATCTCTTGCGTGTGCGGGTCCCAGAGCCGATACGCCTTTTGTCTGCTCTCGTAGCCGAGGAACAAGCACGGCTTTGCCCGCGGTTCCAGCTTGCTGTCGCGTTGTTGTGCCGCCAGCACCATCGTGTGCGCCTTGCACCCAAACCTGCTGCGGCGTCTTCCACCCGCCCCTACCCTTCAACACCGTTGTTGGGGTGAGGTTCATGGTGTAGCTCCCTGTACGCACAGCCTCCGCCCAGAAACCTCGTGGCAACCCCGCATCCACAAGCATGGTCCGCACCATGTTGAGCAGCGTCTGGTTCGCCCGCTCCGCCACTCCATTTGACTGTGGCGAGTACGGCGTATGGGGTTCCCACTTGATGCCCTGCTGCTTCATCCACCCGCTGCAGCCCATGTACTCTAGGCCATTGTCGGTGCGTAGTGCTCTAACCTTCCGGCCAGTCTACCTCTCCACCACTGCGACGTACTCCCTCAGCAGGTCCAGGACCTCGCCCTTCCGCTTCATGAAGTAGACGTAGAGCTTTCTGCTGTAGTCGTCAATGAAGGTGACAAAGTATCTCAAGCTGCCGTTTGACGGCGTTTTGAACGGTCCGCACACGTCGCTGTGCACGACCTCCAGCAGGTCCTTTGCGCGAGCCGCGTTCTCGTTGAACGTCTTGCGATGCACCTTGCCCAAAATGCAAGGCTTGCATTTTTTGTGCGCTGCTGCATCTGCTGCCACGTCTACACAGTCGATGACGAGGCCGCGCACCATGTCGCGCTTCGCCATCTCCTTAACGGTTGCGGGCGCCGAATGCCCCAACCATCGGTGCCAGAGCTCCAGATCAGCGCTTCCTCCCTTGGCCATGTTGACGACGCGCTCCTGCGAATCTGCTGCGTCGGATGCCGCATGGACCACCTTGGTCTCCACGATGTAGAGACCGCCCTCGCGCTTCGCCTCCAGCACGACCTCGCCGTCGCCGTCGATGCGCACCACTGCGCCTTTCCTGCGGAAGAGCACCTCATATCCCTTGTCCGTCAAGCGGCTAACACTCAGGATGTCAGCCAGACTGGGGACGTGTTGCACATCACGGATTGTGCACAGCTCCTTCTTACCGCCCACCACGACTTCCACCTCCACGTCGCCTTGGCCAGCCGCCGGCTCGACTTTGTCGTTCGCGACCACCATTGACTTGGAGGACTTCTCGTAGGTGACGAACCCCACCTTCTTGACTTGGGTGTGCTCCTCGGCCCCGGAATCCAGGCACCGCCTGTTGCCCTTCTTGAGGAAGTGGTTCTTGTTGCCGTTGAGGAGATACCTGCCTTTGCTGTTTTTGCCGCCGGTCTTCGCCTCCTCCGGGCACTCACGGGCCCAATGGCCCTCCTTGCCGCAATTGCGGCACGCACCTTTCTTGGCGCCCTTCTTGCCGCCGCCCTTTCCGCCACTTCCTCGGCCCCCGCTTCCGCCACCACGTGTTTTGGTGACGAGTGTCGTTAGGAAGACGAGGACTCCCCGCAGCTCCGGCGCTGCGCCTCGTTGCGGATGTACTCTGCGACCGCGCCATAGGTGAGCTTGTCCTCTCACCATCCTCCGAGAACGGTGATGAGTGGACCCCAACTGTCAGGTAGGGCCATGAGGAGGGCCATCCCCTGCAGTTGCATGTCGATCTTCCACCCCACATCATTGCATTGCGAGGCGAGCGACTCGATCTGCTGCATGGCGGAGATGACATCATCTCCCTCCTCGATTCTCACCATGAGGAGCCGCTTCATCGCGAAGATTTTGTTCGCGAGCGACTTAGATTGGTGGATGGCACAGAGCTTTTGCCAAGCTTCGGCTGCCAGCTTGCAGCCTTGGAAGTAGCCCCACTGCGACTCGGCTGTCGCGGACACTAGGAGCATGAGCGCCTCCGTGTTCTTCTTTTCGAAGGCCTGCTTCTCCGCGTCCGTAGCAGTCACCTCTGTGAGCACCTCCTTTCCCAACATGACATCCAGCAACCCCTTATGCAAGAGGTGCAGCTCAAACTGCCACCCCCATAGCCCAAAGTCTGGGCCGCCCGCATACTTCTGAATGGGCTGCGTCTCCTTCTGCGCCATGTGCGCAGCTGCTACTCCGACGAGTTCTCAGAACTTCACGGCGACGTCCAAGATGACGATCACGTGCGCTGCGGAAGACGTGAACGTTGGAGGCGTTCAGACCCGTGGCCCCATAACCCTTTTTCAAGATGCGATCCGCGTAGTGCGGTCCCGACATTTCTCTGATCGTCTCTAGTGGTTCACGTCTACTATTTTGGGCGAATCTGAGACTGAGCGTGAGCTTTCTGGTCGCCTCACGCTATGTGAGCAGGAATTTAGAGACAGTCAGTTTGCGAAGGGAACAACGTCGTTTTGCGTTATTTCTTGAACATGGACATGATAACAACATTTATAGGTCTAGTCATGAGCTTTCCGACGCACCAAACCGCGCGAGATTCGGCCAAGCGTAGCTCAAGTTATGCTTGCCGAAGTGCAGGTCTCACCCACCCCAGAAGCCTGACGCCGCCACTCGCCGTGGTGCCTTCGTTCACATGCGAAGCGCCTTTCCCAAGGCGCATATCCCATTGCACATGGTGTGGGGATCTCCTGCACTGTTTCCACGCACCCTACCCATTTTTGGGTCGTGTTTGGTGATGGGATGTGATGAGGTTCAAAACCTGTCCGCGGACCTGCATATGAATTTTGACGAAGTCCCCGAGTAGCAAAACATACTACTGAGTTTCGGACGCCGAGCCAGGATTTTGGCTCAGTAACAACCTGCACTACTGGATCCTGTGGATGATCCACCTGATCAGGCGGATCATCCACCGGACGCCTCGGCAGGCCTATCGGAGTATTTTCTCCACATGGTATTCTTGTTACTCGGTCCGGTCGATTATCAACCGGATTTCGAGTCGCAGCCGGCTCCCAGAGCCGCTGCGCATACCCCAACTTTGGAAAGCCATATCTCCCTCGATACTTGTCCGATTCCGGCGAAACAACTTCCACCGGATTCAGCATTTCTTCAAATTTCAGGGGCAATCCTCCATTTGAGGATCCGAGCAAATTTCTAGTCGCCATATCCGCCGGAGCGGAGATTTAATTTTCTAGCGGCTCGTCAGCGCCTTCCGGCGCCACACTTGGGCATGCAGAGGGGCAATTTTTTCAACATTTTTTCAACAGCGCCTGAGTTGCGCCCAGATTGTGCCTCAATTGCGCCCTAGTTGTATCCTACTTGCGCCCTATTTGCACCCTAGTTGCACCCTAGTTGTGCCCTACTTGCGTCCTAGTTCCGCCCTAGTTGCGCCCTAGTTGCGCCTCAGTTGGACACTACCTACGCTATAGTTGCATCCTTTTTATTTCTTAGTTGCACCCTACTTGTGCTGTACTTGCTCCCTAGCTGATCCCTAGTTCCGCCCTAGTTGCTCCCTACTTGCACCCTACTTGTGCCCTAATTTGCGTCCTAGTTGCGCCCGAATCGTTCCCTACTTGTGCCTTAGTTGTGTCTATGTTGGACACTAGCTACGCCCTAGTTGCGCCAAAGTTGTGGCATAGTTGCACCAAGTTGCATCCTAGTTGCGCCTTTGTTGCGTCCTAGTTGCTGTCAATGCGCCGGATAGCAACGGTCTAGAAAACGGGTCCCGACACGGGAGGCCGCCAACCGCTCTTGGTATTGCAACCAAGATAACATATCACCCTCGAACGAGGGATCCACACTTTGGGTTCGTTTGGTTTGCAACCTCATGAAGTCAGCATATTTGTCTTTAGTGTCTACCTTTGGTTGGACACTCTGTGAGGAGTCTCTAAGGCAAGAACTGTAAATGGATGCATGCAAGGTACAGGCTTTTATACTTGCAGAGCTTTGCTAAAGCTTCTGCTTGTAGTGGCTCCACTGGAGCCAACCTCAACCTACAGTCCTACTTGGCGCGTCCTTAGACCGCCAAGTTTCATCTTCAAGGCAGGCTCTAGTAAGCTTCCTAGAAGCTTCCTGTCCCAGTTTGGGCCATAAGGAAAATTGCGACCGTCGCGGGGTTTGAACCCGCAACCTCTCGTTTGAGACTCCGGTACCTATTCAACCAAGCCAAAAAGGTATGGTTCCTATGATGAGCCACAGGGGACATACCCATTATGGGCAGTGCATTCCTGGCCCATCTCAAAACAGACCAAGGGGACATACTCCATAGAGCAGTGCATGCCTTGTCTATATGTGTAGCTAGCCAGCTAGGCAGTGGACAAGGTGCATACTATTTCAACAGTTGCGCCCTACTTGCACCTCACCTGTAACCTAGTTTCCCCCTAGTTGCGCCCTACTTGCCCCCATTCGTGCCCTAGTTTTGCCTTAGTTGTGCCCTACTTGCACCGTAGTTGCATAACACGTGCATACTAGTTGCGCATAACTTCCGTCCTACTTGTGCCCTCCTTCCGCGCTACTTGCGCCCTACATGCGCCCCACTTACACCCTTCTTACACCCTAGTTATGTGCTAGTTACGTCCTACTTGACCTCTAGTTGTGCCTCAATTCCATCCTAGTTATGTCCTATTTGCGTCCTAGTTGCGTCCTAGTTGCGGCCTACTTGCGCCCAACTTGCACCCTAGTTGCGTCCTAGTTACACCCTAGTTGCGCCCTAGTTACGCCCTACTTGCCTCCTTGTTGTGCCCTACTTGTGCCCTAGTTGCACCCTACTTGCACCCTAGTTGCGCCCTACTTGCGCCCTACTTTGGCCCTAGTTGCACCCTAGTTGCATCCTACTTGTGCCCTCATTGCGCTCTAGTTGCGCCCTACTTGCACCTTCATTGCGCCCTCATTGTGCCATAGTTGGACAGTAGCCAGGCCCTCATTACCCCCTAGTTGCGCCATAGTCGCGCCCTAGGCTCACCTTACTTGCGCCCTAGTTTTTCCCTACTTGAGCCTTATGTTTGTCCTACTTGCGCCTTGGTTACGCCCTAGTTGCGCCCTAGTTGCGTCCTCGTTGCTCCTCACTTGGACACTAGCTACGCCTTGGTTGCGCCCTAGTTGCACCTTAGTTGCGCGGTACTTGCACCCTACTTGTGCCACACTTGTACGCCAGTTGCGTACTAGTTGCGCCCTAGTTGTGCCTGAGTTGGGCACTTGCTATGCCATAGTTGCGCCCGAGTTGCACCCTAGTTGCGCCCTACTTGTGCCATAGTTGCACCCTACTTGCACCCTACTTTTTTCCTAGTTGCACCCTAGCTACGTCATACTTTCACCCTACTTGTGTCCTAGTTGCACCCTGGTTCCGCCCTAGTTGCACACTATTTGTGCCCTACTTGCACCTTAGTTGCATCCTAGTTGCGCCCTAGTTGCGCCCTAGTTTTGCCCTAGTTGTGCCTTGGTTGTGCCCTAGTTCTACTGTACTTGCGTCCTAGTTTTGCCCTAGTTACGCCCTTGTTATGACCAAGTTGCGCCCTACTTGCGCTGTACATGCTCCCCACTTGAGCCCTCGTAATGCCATAGTTTCTTCTTAGTTATGCCCTACATGCGCCCTACTTGCGCCTGACTTGCGCCCTACTTGCCCCCTATCTGCGCCCTACTTGCGCCGTAGTTGCGCCCTACTTGCGCCCTAGTTGCATCCTAGTTGCGCCTGAGTTGGGCACTAGCTACGCCCTAGCTGTGCCCTAGTTGTGCCCTACTTGCACCCTACTTGCACCCCACTTGCGCCCCACTTGCGCCCTAGTTGAACCCTACTTGCGCCCTTGTTGCACCCTACTTCCGCCCTAGTTACATCCTAGTTGTTGCTCAATTGGACACAAGCTACGCCCTAGTTACGTCCTAGTTGTGCCCTAGTTGCAACCTACTTGTGCCCTACTTGCGCCCTAGTTGTGCCCTAGTTGCGCCTCTGTTGTGCAAGAATTGCGTTCTAGTTTTCCCTGAGTTGGGCACTAGCTACGTCCTAGTTGCACTCCAGTTGTGCCCTAGTTGTGCCCTAGTTACGCATTTGTTGCACCCTAGTTGTGCCCTACTGAGCCCTAGTTGCACCCTCGTTGCACCCTACTCGTAGCCTATTCACACCCTACTTGCACCCTCCTTCCGCCCTAGTTGTACCCTAGTTGCACCCTAGTTGCACCCTACTTGCGCCCTACTTGTGCCCTAGTTGTGCCCTAGTTGTGCCGTAGTTTTGCCCTAGTTCTGCCCTAGTTGCGCCCTACTTACACCCTACTTGGGCCCTAATTGTGCCCTAGTTGCGCCCTAGTTGCACCCTACTTGCGCTGTAGTTGTGCGTTACTTGCGTCCTAGTTGTGTCCTAGTTGCGCCTTACTTGGGTAGTAGCTACATCCTACTTGCGTCCTGGTTGCACCCTAGTTGCACCCTAGTTGCGCCCTACTTGTGCCCTACTTCGACCCTAGTTGTCCCTTCCTTGCGCGCTAGTTGCGTCCTACTTGCGCATTAGTTGCTCCCTTGTTGGACCCTAGTTGCACCCTAGTTGCACCTCAGTTGGGCACAAGCTTCGCCCTAGTTGCGCCCTACTTACATCCTAGTTGCGTCCTAGTCGGACCCTACTTGCACCCTACTAGTGCCCTAGTTGCTTCCTACTTGCACCCTTGTTGCGCCTTAGTTGCACCCTCCTTGCCCCCTAGTTGCCCCTTTGTTGGACGCTTGTTACGCCCTCGTTGCGCCCTAGTTGCACCCTAGTTGCGACCTAGTTGCACCCTACTTGCTCCCTACTTGCGCACTTGTTGCGCCGTATTTGCGCCCTAGTTGTACCCATCTTAAGCCCTACTTGTGTTCTACTTGCGCTCTAGTTGTGTCTCAGTTGGACAGTAGCTACACCCTAGTTGTGCCCTAGTTGTGTCCTAGTTGTGCGCTAGTTGCGCCTTACTTGCGCCCTACTTGTGCCCTAGTTGCGGCCTACTTGCGTCCTAGTTGTGGCCTAGTTGCGTCCTAGTTGTGTCCTACTTCCGTCCTACTTGTGACCTATTAGTGCCCTATATGTACCCTAGTTGCACCCTTCTTGCGCCCTACTTGCGCCCTACTTGCGTCCTATAGGCACCCTAGTTGTGTCCTAGTGGCGTCCTAGTTTCACCCTTCTTGCACCCAGCTTGCACCCTTGTTGCGCCCTAGTTGCACCCTAGTTGCGCCCTAGTTACGCCCTAGTTGAGCCCTTCTTGCGCCTTACTTGCACCCTAGTCGCGCCCTACTTGCGTCCTATTTGCGCCCCAGTTGCGCTTTAGTTGCACCCTAATTGCGCCCTTCTTGCACCGTACTCGCACCCTACTTACGCCCTAGTCGCACCCTTGTTGCACCCTAATTGTGTCCTATTTGCGCTCTACTTGCGCCCTAGTTGCACCCTACTTGCGCCCTAGTTGGGCCCTAGTTCCGGCCAAATCATTTCTCAAGCTTTTTTCTCTTCGCTTGTGTTACAATGTTGCATCTTCCTGTTCTCCATTGCTTCTGCCTGCTTCCGCCCACTTGCGCTCTTCCCATGAACTTCTTTTGACATGGTATCAAAAGGTTCAAGCAGCATCGTTGCTTCTCGTTTCCCAAGCTTTGTTTGTTTCACCCTGTCATCGCCTCTGCTGCCTATGTCAGCATCTTTGGTCCTAACACCCCTCCTTAACTACAACCTCCAATGGTCCTGATGTGCCCATGGAGAGAAAACGAGACGACATAAGATCCAACTCCTCATGCGCCCATTGAGAGAAAACGCGATGACATAAGGTCCAAGTCTTCATGCATCCATGGAGAGAAAACGAGACTATGTAAGGTCCAAGTCTGCATGCGTCCATGGAGAGAAAACGAGACGACATAAGGTCCAAGTCTTCATGCACCCAAGCTAAACACAGGCAGTGGCCTTGGACCTTATGTCGTCTCATGTTCTCTCCATGCCACCTTCAACTGTAACTCGCATCAGTAGTGTGATCTTGCATCACTCTTTCAACCTCTCATGCAATTGCATCCAATATCATACGACTCCTCCCATCTTTGACAGCCCAGTGTTGCAAATGCATCCTAGTTGCACCGTACTTTCCCCTTAGGTGTAGCCTATCTTGGTTCTTCTTTCACTGAAGTTGTGGCCAAGTGGCTCCAATTCTGTTCCCTAGTCATGCCCTAGTTGCAGAATATTTGTGCCTTTGTTGATCCCCACTTGTGCAGTAAGCGCACATTATGTGAATTTTACTTCGCCCTACTTACTTCCTAGTTGTTCCCACTTGGTGTCCTAGTTGCATTATAGTTGTGTCCTAGTTGCACCCTAGATGCGCCCTAATTGCACCCTATCTACACTTTGGTTGCGCCTAAAACGTGTCTTAAGTGTGCTCGAGTTGCGCACTATTTGCAACCCACTTGCATCTGAGTTATGCATTGGTTGTACCCTAGTTGTCTCTTACATGCATCAAAGTTGTGCCGTCGTTGCATTCTAGTCCTACCCTTGCTTCTCCCCAGCTGCAACCTAGCTGTGCTAATTGCACAGAAGGTGCACCAAAGTTTTGCCGTAGTTGTGCCATACTTGCTTCCTAGTTGTTCCCTCCTTGCTTCCTAGTTGTGCCACAGTCGCACCATGTGCCCTGGTTGTGTCCTAGTTCCACCCTAGCTGTGCAACGGGTGTGACTTAGCTACGCCCTGGTAGCACCGTCTTTCCATCCAAGTCGCACCTTGGTTGTGCCCATGTTCTGCCTTACATGCGCCTAGGTTTTCTTTTTTTCTTTTTTGGTGGTGGGTTTTCCATGAGCTGCGCTCAAGTTGCAACCTAGTTTTGCCCAATTTTCACCGTAGCCGAGTGCTAGTTGCATCCAATTTTCTCCTGTGTTGCACCGTATGTGTGCCCTGGTTGGGACCTTCTTGCGGCCTGGTACACCATGGTTGCAATCTTGACACCCTGGCTGCACTCTTTTTTGTGCCCAAGTTTCACCCCAGTTTGCATGATAGATGGGTCCTTGTTGAGCCCTAGTTGTGTCCTAGGTTTTCCCTAGTTGGATTCTTGTTGTGCCCTGTTTGTGAACCAGTTATTGCCTGGTTGCACCCTAGTTGCACTCCAATTGCGCTACAATCGCACCCCACATTATGGCCTACTTGTCCCCTTCGCACCCTAGCTGTACGATGTTTGCATCCTAATTGCGCCTTAGGTGCGCCCTAGTTGCCACCTACTGACACCCAAATGTTGCTCCAGATGTCTCTAGATACTCCGCAATTGAGCCCTATTTGAGCCCTTATTTGCATCCTAGAGCACAATGCGCTCTAGTTGTGCTCTCAGAGGCTGCAATGCAGAGTAGCAGAGGAGCTCCAAGGTACCGTAGATCAGCTGAGAGTAGTGAGGGTAGTGGAATGGGGCAGAACAAACATCCACCATCTCTCTGCTCTTGCATCGTCTGCCCATGATTAAGCTGCAGCTTACTCTACACAGAAATTTACGACAAGGCCAACATGGCCATCTAGGACGCCCAGGAGCACTCGAAGCGTGCAGTGCACGAGTCTCCATCCATCTCGTCAGATGTGTCTCAGACTTGCCTCTGTCGACTGCATTGTGAGGCTAAAACACTGCCCAGTCTTGAGGTCACTGTGTTCCTACAGAAGAAAAATCACGCAACAACAGTGCAAAGCGCCTCTACTCTTCGCAGGCACTGTCTGCATCATTGTCGCAGCCCTCAGCCATCATCGAGAACACTCGCTCCCCCTCTGCCACAGCTCCAATACATGCATTTTTCATGCTCAATCCATCCTCAGAATGTTTCCCCCACTCCCCCGAGTTCATGTCCTCGGCTTCCTTTTCTGCGTCTATTGACTGAGGTTCAGAACTCTGGGCATCGGAACTGGCAACAGCAGCAGAAGAAGAAGAAGATGAAGCAGCATCCTGGAGAGTGGAGAAGTCTCCCCTGGCCATGACCAGCTGCGAGAGGTGGTGCTTGCAGAAGAGTTTGCCGTTGTGTGCACGGAAGGAGCCGACGGTGAGGCTGCAGCCGCCGTAGGTGCAGCGGAAGCAGCGGCGAGTGAACGACACCGTCGTGTCGTTCACTCGCACCTGCAGAGAAAACGAAACGTGGAACTTTTCTTAGTTTATGATCATTTTTTTTTCTCGCTAGTGGGGTCCTAACCAGATTTGCCATCTTACCGAAACCGTAGGTCCCCAGGGCAGTTGCCCACTTGGGACCTCAAGCCCTGGCCAGCCCGGTCCAAGAGTGGCCTAGACAAAGTCTCCACATCTGGGACCTGAACCCTGGCCTCTTACATCGGAGCCACACAATCATACCATTTGGATAGCCGAAGCCTATCCCAAGTTTTTGGGGAAAAGAAAGCAATGTGAGAGATGCAAAACCATGTGCACAAAATTCCATAGAATTACACGCCATGGACTGCATGCACGGCCCAGATGTTGACATGTTGCACGTAGCATCATGCCATTGCCTTATCATGCGATGTCCATCTGCATGCGGTGATTCCCCGACCTGTCAGCATCCACGTATTTTTCACTTTCAAATCGGCACAAGCCAGCCTCTAGACTCTCAAAGGAAGCTGAATTGCTATGAGAGATAGGGACAAGGGAGCCCCTGGGAATGACGGCCCGGAAAGGGAAGACAGCATGGCATGGAGTGAGGGTAGGAGAAGGAAGAACGGAGTCAACGGCTTCCAGGGATACACCAAAGCACATGGTGTGCTGAATCTCCTTGCCAAAACCCTTTCAATAAAACAATCTTTAATCCTGCAGGAGGGAGGTCTCAGCTGCATCTGACAATCTAGTCACTCACCAGCTCAAAAGGGTACACCACAGCACAGCACGTGGCGCATCTGTCTTGCACGCCGCCAAACTTCGCCATGCTGTTGGACGCATCGGGAAGTGCCACTTCTCTTCCATGACTTCGGCGGCTTCCACGCTCGGCCCCGGCCTCGTCATCTGGCCACGGAATGCGCAGGATGCAGAAGCCCAAGATTGCAGAGTTTTCCGTGTTGGCTTCCAGAGAATGTTTGACACCCTTACGAAGTCTACGGTGTTGCTGCTGCTTCTGCATGTGGTGCTGGGAGGTGCGCCTCCCACTGCAGCGCACAGCAGGGTATTTGTTTTCTAGACGTTTTGCAAAACATCTAAAAAATACATACTCTGTATGCGGTGCTGGGACGTGCACAGGGCACTGCAGCGCACAGGAGTAGGGAGATGATGATGGGGAAACACTCTGTCGCACTGCTGCTATGATTACGTTGGTGGAAAACACTCTGTCGCACTGCTGCTATGATTACGTTGGTGGAAAACATTCTGTCGCACTGCTGCTATGATTACGATGGTGGGGTTGACATCAGGTTGTTGAGGCGCAGCAGTGGGATGTGTTGTACACCCAGTTCCCCCTCTGTCCCTTGCTCCTCCTCTACAGATTGTTTCTCCCGTTAACGATGTCTGATTTTTTATTCAATGCAAAGGATTGAACAGGACAGTATCACCAGCACTCGTGTCATGGAAACATGTACGGATGAAGAGTGCGTACAACAGGATCCCAATGAAGGGTGTTGCGACAGAGGCCCAACCGAAGGCGTGCCAATCAAAAGCCACCCAACCGAAACACAAGTCACGAGCGGTCTACCAAGCAACCAAAGAGATTTTCCCTCCGTGCGCGTCGCATCCAGACCCTTTTTTCTCTCGTCAAAGCACACCTTGTTGAAGGTGGCAGCTTTTCATGGCAGCTTTTCATGGCAGCTTCTCATGGCAGCTTTTCATGGCAGCTTCTCATGGCAGCTTTTCATGGCAGCTTTTCATGGCAGCTTCTCATGGCAGCTGACAGAGGGCGGGCTTTTCATGTCCGCTGATGCATGCCTGACTCGTCGCGACTGAATGTTTTTTAAGACTTGTTGCAAAAGCGACTGAAGAGATTCAATCGTTTCCATGTCAGCTGATGCGTACCTGAGCTGTCGGGCTCCGATTCACTCTCTCTTGCTACCAATTTCACGCTGCCTCTGTTCTTGCTTTGAACGCCCTCAAAGGTTTTTGTGCCGTTGAAGCTGCCGGTCTTCTGAACCAGCTGGTTGAAGTGTGGCTTGCAAAACAGCACGCCGTCCAACGACACAAACGTTGTGAGCTGCATGCCACAAGACAATGTGAAGATGGACAGTCATGCATGCCACAACACAATGTGAAGATGGACAGTCATGCATGCCACAACACAATGTGAAGAGGGACAGTCATGCATGCCACAACACAATGTGAAGAGG
>SZWC01002138.1:85317-111758 GCA_023375785.1 Penium margaritaceum | reverse complement strand
GATCATCTAGTTGACGGCTACTGCTGCCATCACCGGGCCGCATCTCTACGCGTGCCGAGCTGTCACGGCTAGAAGGGGGGGGGGGGAAGTGTTACATACCAGACGTACACGAGTCCTTCATCTTTCCAAGTGGGTATCTTTGTTATTACAAAAACAGCCCATCGCGTTGCGAGAACCGCGATATTCACTCCGACGGTCGAGGGCAAACTGGCCAACTGCCCTGCCCTCAGTGGATATTCCCAAACCTTTCGACAGCTTTGACTACTCTCACAAACCTACGAACAAAAGTATTATAACCTTTTGGTTGACTTCTTGACGCACAGAGACAAATCTATAAAGATGCATCTCGCATCTTCACTGTCAATTCTTGAAGACCCCGGACTTCTCGGCGGACTTTCTCAAATCTGACCACTCACGATGCGACTCCACACGCATCGCAGGAAAATCAACCCTACGACCCCGACTATGCCTCATTCGTAGCCAAACACTTTCCACTTGTATATTTGTGTTCAATCATTTCGACATTTGTCATCAAAGTACACTTACCGCTAAATATAAATTGCTCAAGTGTCCCAAATTCTAAACTGTGTTCTGCCTCAAAGCTTCTACCTGTTCACCATCTACGCTCCGTTCGGCATAAGAATAGCCCAGTACTCATACATGGATTGGTTATCCTAGGTGGTGGAGAGGAGAAGGCAACTCAAGGAATAGGGACAACTAGACGATTTGTATTGAGTTGTCATGGAGGTGTACTTCCATGACAACCGTAGGAAATTTTGAGTGTATGTACATAATAATGTAAACAAGGATTATGCATACATGGGATCTGGTGAGCGCGGGTCAAGCAATGCGTGCGACGTTGCATCGTGAGAGGCTTGTTAAAGAACTCTGCCAAGAAATCAGGAGGATTGCAGAATGTCGAAGCCTGTCTCTACAAAAGTCTGACGTTGTCGCAAAGTCGACCAATAAAATCAAATCATTCATGAATTGTGTGATAGTTATGTTGACACTTCTAGAACGTGGTTGATCTTATCAGAGAATTTGAAAACGGATCCCTGGAGTTCAGGGAAAACGGCCAAAACACACTCAACCAATCGGCGTAAAGATTTGAAGGTCGACGTGCCATGGGCCATGCATGCAAGGATAAAAATGCCCAAGTGCCGAGTTTAGGGACTCGTTTACATCAGGGACAGAGCACATCTCCCCTATTAGATGTGATGTCTCGACGTTTTGCAAAATGTAGTTTGATGCTGCCTAAAAGAGCCATCAATCTGATGATCGACAAACCATAGGTTGTCAATTTTCTCCCAATTGTTACGAGGGGCGTGATAGCCTACTACTTGAAGAGATAACCCGTCACTTTTTCACGCCGCCATTGTCCCAAAAGATCGTTGATGGTGTAATCTATGCCCTAATCTTCTTCTATAGGAGGCGGCTGGGGCATAACTCCATCATAACGTGTGTGTTGAGGTTGCAGTAGAGTTTGAGTCTGCAAATATGGGACAACGGGTGGACAACCATGCTTTTTGGTAGTCGTAGTTGAGTGATGATATGTGTCCGTATCTTCTCTATTGCAAACGACCCCAACCACTTAGGGTTGAGCTTCATGTAATCTTGTCTCCACATGCCTATGTTTGCCGTGCTACATAGGACGCAATCACAAACCTAGAATTCTGTGTCCGTTTGATGATTTTTGGCTGCTCAGGTCACTGCTGCCCAATTCCTTGCAAGTGTCTGGAAATTCTTGTCCTAGATGCTCTGGAAGTTATGCCTGTATGTGGAATACTAGTATGTTGCTTGTACTATACAAACCCGTCGGAGTTGAGGGGAGTTTTCCATAAAACACCATCAAGAGAATCTTTCCATTTGTGGTGGATGTTGCAAAGTTGAATTTAAGCTTGGTGGTCAATAGCCTGACCGTCGAATCAGCCTGACCGTCGAATCAGTGCCTTGTGGCTCCCATCAAGTGCGGAGCAGTTGTTCAAGCGTCTGATTAGTATGCTTAGTCTACCTGTCAGACTGGATATGGAAGATACAGAATAGCTGGATCCAACTGTCATTGCGAGTCATTAGCTCTGGTGAGAATCTGATATTAAGCATCTCGTCCATGTCGCCAGTAATGGAGGAGGAAATGTTGCGTAGTAGGACTTCGTTATTGAGGAACAATGGCGTTGTTCTCTCAATAATGACCATTGTCCATGGGATGAAATGTGATGATTTAGAGAAAAGTTTTCCCACCACGAGTACAGTTTCAAACCCTCTCTTGTGGCAGGCAAATCCGTCACAAAGTCCATGTTTGTATCCAAGCATGGTATCCAACCTTAGATACCTTTAGTGGTTAAAGCAAAACCAAAGGTTTGGTTTGTCTCAATTTCAGGGGTTGACACACATCGCACGTCTTTTAGTTTGCGATTTTGGATTGTACTTTGTCCCACCTGTAGTACTTTGCAAAAATAATTGGGTGTTGACCTCAACAAAGTGTCCACTTGGACTGTTTTCATGACACTTCTACAATAGCATGGGATGTAACTCGTCGCTTGGGGGTATGACGACTAGGAGAGTGAACCGTGGTAAGTAGGCATCCTCGAACCTAAATTTTGTGTTCTCGTATCCCCCGAACCCCTTGTCTCCTTTCGCAAACAGCCTTGCAAGGTAAGGGTCTCATTTCCCAAGTAGCGTGGTCTCTTGACCATCAGATGTTGTCACCAACTTAGAGTATCCAGTAGATTAGGTTTTTTGGGCAGTTACTCGATGGTGTTATTGAATTTGGACTGGAGGAAATCCATCCATCGAGTTTGTGATGGCTCAAATTCACCTTTCTTGAGATATTGTAGTGTGTGGTGATTGGTGCGGAAGACACACTGTTGGCATTCCAGATGGAATCGTGACATCTTGAATGTGTGCACGACCACCAATACTTCAATTTCCTATACAACATAGTTCAGCTCCGGCCCATGCAACGTTGATGACATGTACACAACTGGTTGTTCTCCACCGTCATAGTCTTGGAGGAGAACGGCCCAGATTACTCAATCGGATGGATCGGTGGCCAAGGCGTAGTCCACTGTCAGATCTACCAATTGTAAGGCTAGAGCCAAGGTCAAAGAGCTTCACAAAGGGTTGAACAACTTCTCTTTTCTATCTCCAAAATTCCACTTGGTGGTTTTACCGGTGAGATCAAAGAGAGGAAATAACACCTGAGCATAGTCCTTTACAAATCAACCGGAGTAGTTCTAGAACCCCAAAATCACCTAAATGTCTTGAACGATGCTGGACATTGGTTAGTTAGCAACCGCTTCCACTCTCGTTGGGTCCATTGTGATTTTTCCGAACCTGATGATGTGGCCCATAATCTTGGCAAAATGGCAACCAAAGTCATAGTTTGAGAGTCTTCTGTAGAATTTATCTCTTTGTGAAATCTCAAGGACTTTTCACAGATGTACACTATGTTCCTCTAAGATGTAGTTGTGCACCAGGATGTCATCAAGATACACGAGGTCAAAGGTTTCAGGGTACGGCCAAAACTGCTGTTCATGGTCACCATAATTGTCACTTGGTATCTGTAAGTCCACACAGTATGCATGTGAACATGAACTTCCCGCAGCAAGTGCAAAATTCCATCCTCTTGATTTCCTTATCAGATGCACGCATCTCATGATAGCCACTTTGCTTGACAATTTTCATGAGATTTCTTGTTGTACGGAGCTGGGTAAAAGGTTTGTTTGCACTCGGAAGGGGATATCAGTTTTTATAGTAACTTTTTTCAACTTCCAGTCATCCACGTACATCTAAAATTTGCTACATTTATTTTTTACAAAGACACAGACACAAGGTATGGTGACATGGATGGTCTGGTGAATCCCTGACCGAGCATCTGATCTAGCTGCTTTCTGAGATCGGTCAACTTGTGGTCACTCATTGATTATTTTCTCTTCACCATCAGTCTGTTGTGGAGCTTCAGGTATATTTGATGATCAGCATTTCATTACAGAGGTAATTAACAGAGTATGTTTTCTGGGGGAAAAACCCCTTTAAACTCCTCAACAAATGGTGCAAACTTCTCCAGGAGCAGCTGCAAATTTTTCACATTTTGAGACTGATTAGGTTACAGTTGTCTCTAGCAATGCTTGAGGTCCACGTTGCTGGTACCTCTTGGCCACATCCAGAGATATCGGCTGCATGCGCCGACTTGCAGTTGTTGCAAATTCCTTTGCTGCCTCATCTGCTGCCTCGTGTACTTGCCACTGCATCATGGATTGCTCATTTAAAGACAGATGTCACTTTCTACCATTAATGATGACATACATTGGGTCCCTTGTCCAATCCACTTGAAAATTGTGTCAACACAAGAAATCTTGTCCAATACTAACTTTTTGGTCAATCATTGGACAACTTTTTTAGATTGTTATATCCTGTAGGTCTCCAAATTACAATAAGACTGGTTTGGGAAGGCAACAGATCTGTATTCATCCATCAACGGTGCTTCCTTGAAAAATGCCCTGTTCAGTCTAGAAACCCCGCTCTTGAACCATCACATTGCTCAGGAAACCATGAGGAGCCCCTCCATAGAGTAACGCACGTACCAATTTGTGAATGCCCTATTCCAATGGTTGCACTCGTAGCAGTATTGCCGATTAGTTTTCCTCATACTCTTTGTTAATGTCCACGGTCTCAGGGACCCTCGTATGGGACGTTCACAACCTTTCAAATGGCTGATTGGTCAGCAAAACTGTTTCCGACCGGGCAGGAGGTCTGTCGTCTTCTTTTGCCCTTTGCCATTTTGCGACTCCTCATTTATTTTTAATGATTTCCCTCCCTTTTTGGGCTGCTACCTCTTGTCACAGTGGCTTGAGTGATTAGGGGGCAATGAAGGCGTAACTATTGTTACGCCCTAGTTGCGCCCTAGGGTGCTACTAGGGTGTAACTTGGATGCAAGATGGGTGCAACTTTGGCACAACTAGGGCACAAGCAGAGCATAACGAGGTCACAACTAAGACACAACTAGGGCACAACTAGGAAACAACTAGGGTGGAAGAAGGGAACAACTAGGGTGCAAGTATGGCATAACTAGGGTGTGCCAAGGACACAACTAGGGCGTGCCTAGGGCACAACTAGGACACAACTTGGGGGAAAAAAAGGTGCTATTAGGGTGTAACAAGGGTGCAACTAAGGTGGAACGAGGGTGCAAGAAGGACTCGACTAGGGCTTAACTAAGATAGAAATAGGGCCCAACAAGGGCGCAAGAAGGGTGCAACCATGGCACAAGTGGGGCGTAAATAGGGCGCAACTAGGGTGCAACTAAGGCGCAAGAAAAGCACAACTAGGGAACAACTAGGGTGCAACTAGGGCATAAGTATGACGCAAGAACGTCGCAACTAGGGCACAACTTGGACACAATTAGGACGCAACGTGGGCACACCTAGGGCGCAACGAGGGTGCAACTAGGGCACAACTAGGGCGCTACTGGGGCGCAACTAGGGTGTAACCAGGACACAACTAGGACCCAACTAGGGTGGAAGAAGGATGCAATTGAGGCACGACTACGGCGCAACAAGGGCATGACTAGGGCGCAAGAAGGGTGCAACTAGGACACAACTAGGGCACAAGTAGGGCACAAATAGGGTGCAAGAGGGACGAAACTAGGGGGAAACTAGGGCCTAACTAGGGCACACCTAGGGAAAAACTAGGGTGCAAGAATGGCACAACAAGGGTTCAACTAGGATGAAACTAAGGTGCAACTAGGGCACAACTAGGACGCAAGAAGGGTGTAGCCAGGGGGCAACTAGGGTGCAAGTAGGGCGCAACTAGGGTGTAACTATGGTGAACTAGGGCACAAGTACGAAGGGAGTAGGGCGCAAGAAGGGCTTAACCTGGGTGCAACTAGAGCGTGACAAGGGTGTTAATAGGGTGCAAGTAAGAAATAAGAGGGAGGCAACAAGGGCACAACCACATCGCAACTAGAGAAAACGTAGGGCACAAATAGGGTGTAAGTAGTGCGCAAATAGGGCATAACTAGAGCACAACAAGGACACAACTAGTGCGCAAACTAGGACAAAGGAAAGGCGCAACTAGGGCACAACTAGGGTACAACAAGGGTGCAACTAGGATACAACTAGGGCATAATTATGCAAGTAGGGCGTAACTTGGGCGCAACTAGGGTGCTGTTAGGCCAGAACAAGGGTGTAGCTAGAGCGTAACTGTGACGAACTAGGGCACAACTAGGATGCAACTAGGACGCAAGAAGGGAAAAACTAAGGTGCAAGAAGGACACAACTAGGACGCAAGTAGGGCGCAACTAGGGCGCAACTAAGGTACAAGAAGGCCGCATGTAGGGCGCAACTAGGGCACGACTATGGTGCAACTAGGGCACAATAAGGAAAAAGTAAGGGCTTAACTAGGGGACAGCTAGGGCACAACTAGGGCACAACAATAGCACAATCATGATGCAACTTGGTTGCATCTTGGGTGCAACTAGGACACAACAAGAGTGCGGATATGGCGCAACCACAGTGTAACCGAGCTACAACTAGGGTGCAACTAGGGCGCAAGAAGGTCATAACTAGGAGGTAAATGGGGTGGAACTAGGGTGAAACAAGCGTAGTTTGGGTGCAAGAAGGGCATGACTAAGGCGCAACTAGGTTGCAACTAGTGTGAAACTAGGGTGCAAGAAGGGGGCAACTAGGGCATAACTAGGGCATAACTAGGGCGTAACTAGGGTACAAGGAGGGCTCAACTAGGGCATATTGGGGCGTAACTAGGGTGTAACTAGGGCGCAAGTAGAATGTAAGAAGGAAAAAACTGGACAAGACTAGGGTGTAAGTAGAGCGCAACTGCGGCACAACTAGGGCGTAGCTAGGATGCAAGAAGGGCGAAACTAGGGTTTACCTAGGGCCCAACTAGGAAGCAACTTAGGTGGAACTGGGGTTTAAGAAGGATGTAACTAGGGTGCAACTCGAGCGCAAGCAGGGCACAAATAGGGTGTAGCGAGGGTGTACCTATGACGCATTAGGGTATAACTAGGGTGCAACTAGGGCACAAAAAGGATGTAACAAGAGCACAACTAGGGCACAAACATTGTGCAACTAGGGCACAACTAGGTTCCAAGAAGGCTGCATCAAAGATGCAACTAGGCTGTGCCTAGGGAGAAACTAGGGCTTTACTAGTGTGCAAGAATGGTGCAACAAGGGCGTAACTAGGATGCAACTAGGGCACAGCTAGGACGTAACTAGAGCATAAGAAGGGTTCAGCTAGGAAGACACTAGGGCATAACTAGGGTGCAACTAGGATGCAAGTAGGGTGCAAGAAGGGTGTATCTAGGATGCAACTTGCGCATAACTAGGGCTCAACTATGGCACGAGAAGGGTGCAACTAGTGCCTAACTAAGGCGCAACTAGGGCACAACTGGGGTGCAAGAAAGGCACAATGAGGGCACAACAATGATGTAACCAGGTAAAAGCTAGGATAGAACTAGGGCAAAAAAAATGAAACTAGGGTGCAACTAAGGTTCAACTAGGGCACAAGAAGGGCACAACTAGAGCTTGTGACTCAGGCGGAACTAGGATGCAACTCGGACATAAGAAGGGCATAACTATGGTACAACTAGGGGAAAAAAAGGGCTCAACTAGGACGCAACTAGGACGCAACCAGGGTGCAGCTAGGCCACAACTAGGGCGCAATTAGGATACAAGAAGGGAAGAACAAGGGTACAATTAGGGTGTAACTAGGGTGTAACTAGGGTGTAATTAGGACGTAAGAAGGACTCAACTATGGCATAGCTAGGGCGCAACTAGGGCCTTACTAGGATAAAACGAGGGGAGCAAGAAGGGTGCAACTAGAGTGTATCTACGGTGCAACTAGGGTGCAACTAGGTTACACCTAGGGTGTGACTATGGTGTACTAGGACACAACTAGGGTGCAACTAGGATGCAAGAAGGGTGCACTAGGAAACAACAAGGGCAAAAATAGGGTGTAACTAGGGCTTAAGTAGTTTGCAAGAAGGATGCAAGCAGGGCGCAACTAGGATGTAACCATGGCATAAGTAGGGTGCAACGCGGACGGAAGAAGGGCGTAACTTTGGCGCAACTAGGGTGAAAATAGGGCACAACTAGGACGCAAGAATGATGTAACTAGGGCACATCCAGGGCACTTATAAGATCAAACTAGGGTGCAAGAAGGGTGCAATGAGGGCACAACACGGGAACATCAAAGCCGAAATAGGGCATAACTAGGGCAAAAGAGGGATACGACTAGGGTGTAAGTTGGGTGTAACTAGGGCACAACCAGAGCACAACTAAGGTGCAAAAAGGGCGCAACTAGGGTAAAGGTAAAGCCTAAATGAGGCGTAACTATGGTACAGTTAGGGTGCAAGGAATTCTCAACTGGGGCACAACTAGGGTGGAACCAGGGCACAAGTAGGGTGTATCTAAGATGTATTAAGGGCGCAACTAGGGCCCAGCTTGGATGCAACTAGAGTGGAACGAAGGCTCAACTTGGGAACAACTCGGGCGTTCCTATGGTGAACTAGGGCGCAACGGGGGCTCAACTTGGATGCAAGAAGGGCACAACTAGTGCACAACTACGGCGCAACTAGAGTGCAACTATGGTGTAACTAGGGTGCAAGAATGGTGGAACTAAGGTACAACTAGGGTATAACTAGGGCGTACATGTGACATTCTTATGATGCGAGAAGGGAACAACTAAAGCACAAATAGGACATAACTAGAGTGTTATTAGGGCGCAAGAATGGTGTAATCAGGGTGCAAAAAGTGCACAACTAGGTTGCAAATGGATGGAAGAAGGGCACAACTAGGGCACAACTAAGGTTTGAGAAGGGTGTAACTAGGGTGTGAATAGGGTGTAAGAAGGGTGTGATTAGGAACAAAATACAGAGTAACTAGAGTGCAACTGGGGTGAAACTAGGGTGAAAGAAGGTTGCAACTAGGGTGCAACTGAGGCATAACTAGTGCACAATGAGGGCGCAACTAGGGCGCAAGGAGGGCGCAATCATTGTGCTACAGGGATGCAACTTGCACGTAACTTGGTCATAGCTATGACAAACTAGGGCAAAACTGGGGAGAAACAAAGGTCCAAAAGGGGTACAACTAGGGCGCAACTAGGGCGCAAACAGGGCGCAACTATGGCGTAACTGGGATGTAAGAAGGGTGCAACTAGGTACCACTACAACGTAACTAAGCTGCAACTAGGGGTGCAGCTAGGGTGTTAGAAGGGCGCAACTAGGGCGTCACTTTGGTGCAACTAAGGAAAAACAAGGGTGAAACTAGGGCGCAAGAAGGGCACAACTAGGGTGCTACTAGGGCGCAAATAGGGTACAACTTGGCCACAAGTAGGTTACAAGAAGGGTGCAACTAGGGAACAGCCAGGGTGTAACTAGGGCATAAGAAGGACACAACTAGGGCACAATAAGGATGCAACTAAGGTGTAACATGGGCGTAACTAGGACGCAAGAAGGGCACAATTAGGATGTAACTAGGGTGAAACAACTATGAAACTAGGATGCAACTATGGCAAACTAGGACACAACGAGGGCACAACTAGGGTGCATGAAGGAGAAGACTAGGATACAACTAGGATGCAAAAAGGGTGCAACTAGGGCACATCTATGGCACAACTAGGACGCAAGAGGGACACAAATAGGGCACAATTACCTTCTTCCCTCTGAGATTTTTCCTATTTGTGTCATAATTGCGCCCTGGTTGCACCCTAGTTGTGCCATAGTCGCGCCCTACTGGCGCCCTAGTTACGGTTTAGTTCGCCATACTTACGCCTTAGGTGTTCCCTAGTTGCACCTTAGTTGCGTCCTAGTTGTGCTACACTTCTTTCATCCTAGAAGAACTCAGTTGCATCCTAATTTGCCATAATCACACACTAGTATCCTCCTCGTTGCGTCTTAGTTGCACCCTAGTTGTGCCCTGTTTACATCCAATTTCACCCCAGTTTAATCCTATTGTGCCCTAATTGCACCATAGTTACACCCTTCTTGAGCCCTAGTTTTGCCCTAGTTGCACCCTTGTTATGCCCTAGTTGCACGATAGCTTCACCCTTTTTACACCCTAGTTATGCCCTAGTTGCCCTCTACTTTGGTCCTAGTTACACCTTAGCTACGCCTAATCAAGCCCTATTTGCAGTCTACATACGCCCTAGTTGCACCCTTCCTGCACCCTAGTTTCACCATAGTTGCGTCCTATTTGTATCCTAGTTGCGTTCTAATTGCATCCTTCTTGTGCCCTAGTTACACCCCACTTTTCCCTAGCCATGCACTAGTCATCCTAGTTCCACCCTTTGTAGATCCTAGCCACGCCTATTTGCACCCTAGTTGCACCCTTGTTGCACCCTATTTGTGCCCTTCTTACACCTTGGCTGTGGCCTAGTTGCACCCTAGTTTGTCAAAGTTACTCCCAAGATGCACCCTAGTTGTGCCTATTTGTGCCCAAGTAATCCCCTAGTTGGGTTCTAGTTGCGTCCTTCTTGGACCCTAGCTAAGCCTTGTTGTGCCTTAGTTGCAAAATAGTTGCACTCTAATTACTTCCTTCTTGCCCAATCATTGTGCCCTGATTATGCTCTAACTCGCAATCATTTCCCTTGTTGCATCCTAATTGTACCCTAGTTGTGCCCTTGTTGTGCCCCAGTTGCACCCTAGTTGTTCCCTAGTTACGCCCCACTTTCTCTTTAGTTGCGACCAACTTGTGTCCTAGTTACAACCTAGTTGCGCCCTTGTTTTCCATAGTTACGCCCTAGTTTCACCCTACTTGCATCCTAGTTGAACCCTAGCTGTGCTGTAGCTGTGCACTAGTTGCATCCTAGTTTCACCCTAGTTGCACCCCAGTTGTACCCATTTTAGAACATAGTTGCACCCTTCTTGTGTTCTAGTTGTGCCCTAGTTGTGGCATGATTACGTCATAGTTGTGCTGTAACTTTGCCTTTCTTTCACCCTAGTTGAACCCTTCTTGACCCCTGATTACCCCCTAGTTGCGCCCTTCTTGCATCCTAGTGGCACCCTAGTTGCACCCTAGTTTGCCATCATATGCACTAGTTGCCTCTTAGCTGCGCCCTGGTCATATCCTAGTTGAACCCTGTTTGTAACCTAGTTGAATCCTAGTTTCACCCTTGTTTGGCTCCTGTTGTGCCATACTTGCACCCTCCTTATGCCCTTGATGCGCATTAGTTTCACCCTCTTCCACCCGAATTGTGTCCTAGTTACGTTCTAGTTACGTCTTAGTTATGCCCTAGTTACGACCTAGTTGCACCCTAGTTTCACCCTAGTTTCATCCTAGTTTCACCCTCGTTATACCCTGGTTGCACCCAAGTTACGCCCTGGCTGCCCTAGTTGCGCCGTTCTTGCACCCTAGTTGAGCCCTGTTTTTACCTTAGTTGCACCTTTATTACGTCCCTCTTGCGCTTCAGTTACGCCCTAATTGCACCTTATTTGTGTCCTAGTTTTATCCCAATGGCATTCTTCTTGTGTCCTAGTTACACCCCAGTTGCGTCCTAGTTGGGTCCTAGTTGTGCCCTTTTCATGCCCTACTTACACTCTAGCCACGCCCTTCTTGCTCCCTAGCTGTACCCTAGTTTCACCATAGTTACACCTTTATTGCACCATAGTTCTGCCATTGTTGTGCCCTAGTTGAGACTTACTTGTACCCTAGTTATTCTCTAGTTATGCCCCACTTCCGCCCTTCTTGCACCCTAGTTGTGCCGTAGTTGCACCCTACTTAGGCCCTACTTGTGGCCTAGTTGTGTTCATTTTGTACTGTAGTTACTCCCTACTTGTGCCCTAGTTGTGTCCTAGTATTACCCTCTTCACGCCCTAGTTATGCCCTAGTTGTGCCATAATTGTGCCCTTGTTGTGCCCTACTTCCACCCTTGTTGCGACCTATTTGTACCCTTCTTTTCCCCTTGCAATGCCCTAGTTGCACCCTAGTTGTGCTCTAGTTTTTCCTTCGTTCTTCCCTAGTTGCGCCCTATTCAACCCCTAGTTCCGCCCTAGGTTTGGTCTTGTTCACCATAGTTACACTCTAGTTTTTCCCTAAGTACACCCTAGTTTTGTCCTAGTTGCGCTCTTGTTGTGCCCTAGCTGCATTCTAGTTGCACACTTCTTGTGTCCTCGATGGACTCAGTTGCATCCTAGTTTGCCATAAATTCACACTATTTGCCTCCTAGCTGTACCCTAGTTGCATCCTAGTTGTGCACTATTTTTACCCTAGTTCACCCTAGTGTCACCTAATTGTGTCCTAGTTGCACCATAATTGTGCCCTTTCTGCACCCTAGTTTTGCCCTACTTGCCCCCTTGTTATGCCCTATCTGTACACTAGTTGTGCCCTTCTTACACCTTAGTTGCTCCCTAGTTATGCTCTAGTTACATCCTAGTTACTCCCTAGTTGCAACCTAGTTGCACCCTAATCTGCCAAAGTTACTCCTAGATGTGCACAAGTTGCACCCTACTTATGCCCTGGTTATGCCCTATTTTTACCCTTCTTACACCCTAATTGCTTCCTACTTCTACCCTCGTTATGCCCAAGTTGCACCCTGGTTGGACCCTATGCCCTAATAACACCCAAGCTGCACCCTTGTTGTTCCCTAGTACGCCATAGTTGCACCCTTCTTGCGCCCTAGTTGCACCTTAGTTGCACCCTAGTTGCCCTCTACATGCACCATTATTGTGCCCTTCTAGCACATTTGTTTCACCCTCATTGCATCCTAGTCAAGCCTAGTGATAGCTTAGTTGCACCCTTCTTATGCTCTAGTTGCACCCTAGTTGCACCCTAGTGATATCCTAGTTCCACCCTAGTTGCGCCCTTCCTGCGTCCCAGTTACCCTCTAATTTTGCCCTTCTTTAACCTTAGTTGTAACCTAGTTGCACCCTTGTATGCCATATTTTTGCAGTATTTACGCCCTAGTTGCGCCCTAGTTGTGACAAAGTAATTCCCTAGTTGGGCCCTACCTGTGCCCTAGTTGTGCCTTAGTTGTGCCATAGCTACACCCTAGTTAAGCCCTTCTTGTCCCTTAGTTGCACCATACTTTCTGTTTATTTTGCAATAGTTTCCCCCTAATTGCACCCTAATTGCGCCCTAGTTGAACCCTTGTTGCGACATAGTTGCACCCTAGTTGTGCCCTAGTTGTGCCTTAGTTGTACTCTAGTTGCAACCATCTTGCTTCCTAGTCATGCCCTAGTTTCACCCTTGGTTACCATAAATACACCCTAGTTGCGACCTAGTTGCACCCTAGTTGCACCGTAGTTGTACTTGTTGGAAATGAGCGAGAACCAGCCTCACTGCTCTCACCTCTCGGAAAATCCGAGTCTCAGAACAAGGGTTCAAGTCTTACAAGAACCAGCTTGACCTAACGGCTCTTTTGTCATCTGACCGTTTAACCGACAGTCAAGCATCCCTCAAGTAACATGACATGTGTCACCCATGTCCGGCTAGCTGAAAGAAGCCGTTATCCTTATTAGACAACGGCTTCAATCTCCTATGCTCTCGCAAGCCTCATTGCTTTTGCCTGCTTCTTCCATCACTCGCTCAGCTTCCTCCATACTTCTGACAGTACCCTAGTTGTGCCCCAAGTTCATCCATGTTGCGCCCTAGCTGTACCCTTTTTACACCATAGTTCCACTCTTCTTGCGTTCTAGTTGCACCCTAGCTGCACCATAGTTACGCCCTAGTTTGTGCCTCAGTTTTGCCCTTCTTGCAGCCTGGTTGCACCCTTATTCACCCCTGATTATGCCCTAGGTGCATCCTAGTTGTGACCTTAGTTTGTCCTAGTTTCACCCTAGTTGCACCCTAGTTCACCATAACTATGCACTAGTTGCCTCCTAGTTTCACCCTAGTTGCACCTTAGTTGCACCCTACTTGTACCCTAGATGTGTCCTAGTTTCACTCCTGTTAGGCCCCCATTGTGCCCTAATTGTGCCAATGGTGCGCCCTTCTTACGCCCTAACTTTTTCTTAGTTGTGCCCCTTGCTATGCCCTCAATGCGTAATTTTAGCACTGTCTTCCACCCTAGTTACGCCCTAGTTTCTTTTTTTTTGTGTCCTAGTTATGCCCTAGTTGCACCCTAGTTGCACTCTTCTTGTGCCCCACCTCCAGCCTAGTTGAACCCATGTTGTGCCCTAGCTGCCCTCATTGCGCCCTCCTTGCACCTTAGTTGTGTCCTATTTGTACCCTAGTTGCACCCGTATTGCGTCCTTGTTGTGCTCTAGTTACGCCCTAGTTGCACCTTAGCTGTCTCCTAGATACATCCTAGTTGTGCCCCTCTTGTGTCCTAGTTGCACCCTAGTTGTGCCCTAGTTGCATCCTAGTTGCACCATTTTTCCGCCCTAGTTGCATCCTAGTTATGGCATTCTTGCCCCCTAGCTGGGCCCTATTTGCACCCTATTTGCACCCTAGTTGCACCCTAATTGAGCCCTTATTGTGCCTTAGTTGTGCCCTTGCTGTGCCTTAGTTGCACCTTAATTGCACTCCAATTCTGCTCCACTTGCACCCTAGTTCCGCCCTTCTTGCACCCTAGTTGTGCCCTAGTTGCACCCTAGTTAGGCCCTACTTGTGGCTTAGTTGAGTAAATTTCTACCTTTGTTATGCCTATGTATGCCGTACTTGCACCCTAGTTGCACCCTGTTTGCACCCTACTTACACAGTAGTTACTCCATAGTTGTTCTCAATTTGCGCCCTAGTTCTGCCCGTGTTGCGACATGATTGTGGTCCTCTTTTTACCTAGCTGCACCTTAGTTGCGCCTTTGTTGCGCCCAAGTTCCGCCCTGGTTGCGCCCTAGTCATGCTCAAGTTGCACCCAAGTTGCGGTCAATTTTTCATAGTTACGTCCTAGTTGTTCCCTAGGTGTGCCCTGGTTGCGTCTTAGTTGCACTCTAGTTGTGCCCTAGTTGCACTCTAGTTGCACACTTCTTTTGTCCTAGCTGCGCTACCTTGTTTCCTAGTTTGCCATAATCATGCACTAGTTGCCTCCTAGTTGTGCCCTAGTTGCACCCTAGTTGTGTCTTAGTTGTACCCTAGTTCACCCTAGTTTCACCCTACTGAGCCCTAGTTGCACACTAGCTACGTCCTTCTTACGCCCTAGTTATGCCCTAGTTACACTCTAGTTACGTCCTGGTTACGCTGTAGTTGCACCCTAGTTGTGCCCTACTTGCACCCTACTTGTGCCCTAGTTGCGCCCTGGTTGCGCCCTCTTGCACCCTAGTTACGCCCCTGTTGCACCCTGTTTACTGCTTAGTTGTGCCCTAGTTATGCACTAGTCACCCCAGTTGCATCCTATTTGTGCCCTTGTTGCACCCTTGTTGCTCCCTAGTTTCTCCCTTCTTACACCCTAGCTGCTGCATAGTTGCACGCTAGTTTGCCAAAGCTACGTCCTAGTTGCCTCCTAGTTGCACCCTAGTTGCACCCTAGTTGTGCCCTAGTTGCACCCTGTTACACCCTACTTGCACCCTAGTTGCGTCCTATTTGCATCGTAGTTGCACCCTAGTTACGCTCTAGTTGCGCCCTAGTTGCACCCTTCTTGCACCTTAGTTGCAACCTAATTACATCCTTGTTCACCATAGTTACACCCTGGTTGCACCCTAATTGTGCCCTCTTTTTTTTCAAGTAATGTCCTAGTTGGGCTCTCGTTACACCCTTCTTGTCCCCTAGATGCACCCTACTTGTGCTCTAGTTCATAACAGTTGCCACCTAGTTGTGCCCTAATTTTTCCCTTGTTGCACCCTAGTTGTGCCCTAGTTGCACCATAGTTATGATCTAGTTGTAACAAACTTGCATCCTAGTTATGCCCTAGTTGCATCCTTGTTTGCCGTAGTTACACCCTAGTTACACCCTATTTGCATCCTAATTGTATGCTAGCTATGTCTTGGCTGTTCCCTAGTTTCGTCATATTTTCACCCTAGTTATGTCCATGTTGTACCCTTTTTACACCATAGTTGCACTCTTCTTGAAACTTAGTGTGCCTAAGTTATGCCTTAGTCGTGACTTAGCTTTGCCCTTCTTGCACCCTAGTTGTACCCTTATCGACCCCTAAGTATACCCTAGTTGTGCCCTAGTTTCATCCTTCCTACATCCTAGTTGCAACCTACTTGCGCACTAGTTTGCCATAATTGCGCACTAGTTGCCTCCTATTTTCACTCTAGTTGCACCCTAGCTGTACCCTATTAGCACCCTAGTTGTACCCTTGTGTCACCACAGTTTGGCGTACATTGTGGCCTGTTTACGCCCTCCTTATGCCCTTGATGCACATGAGTTATTCCCTATTCCACCCTAGTTGCATCCTAGTTGCACCCTAGTTGTACCCTTCTTGTACCCTAGGTGCACACTAGATGCAATTTAGATAGTTCCTAGCCACCCTAGTTGCACCCTATTTGGACCTTAGTTGCACTCTTGTTACGTCCTTGCATTTTACTGGGCCCTTGTTGCACCTCATGTTTATCCTAGTTGCATCCTATTTGCACCTTTCTTGCGTCATAGTTGCATCCTAGTTGCACCCTAGTTGTGTCCTATTTTTTCCCTTTTTGTACCCTGGATGTGCCCTAGAAACGCCCTTCTTGCCCACTAGCTGCGACCTAGTTGCACCCTAGTTGCTGCCTAGTTGCACCCTTGTTGCGCTTGAGCTGCACCACATTTTCATCCTAGTTGCACCCTAGATACGCCCTCATTGCACTTTAGTTGTGCCCTAGCTCCACCCTTCTTGCGCCTTAGTTTCACCCTAATAACGCTCTAGTTAGGCCCTCGATGTGTTTGTTTTGTAACGCAGTTACCCCCTAATTTTGCCCTAGTTGCTCCCTAGTTGCACCCTCTTTGCACCATAGTTACACCCTAGTTGTACCTTAGTTGTGCCCTTGTTACGCCCTAGTTACACCCTTGTTGTAACCTAGTTATACCCTTATATCCCCCTAAATACGCCCTAGTTACACCCTAGCTTCACCCTAGTTGCACCCTAGTTTCCCCCTAGTTGCGCCCTAGTCGCACCCTTTTTCCCTAGTTGCAGTCTAGTTTTCCATAATTATGCCCAAGTTGTTCCCTAGTTGCGCGGTAGTTGCATCTTGGTTGTGCTTTAGTTGTGCCTTAGTTGCACCCTAGTTGCACAATTCTTGCATAGTAGATGTGCTCAGTTACGGCTTGGTTTGCCATGACTATGCGCTAGTAGCCTCCTAGTTGCGCCCTAGTTGCACCCTAGTTTGGACATGTTTGTACCCTAGTCCACCCTAGTTCCACCCATTTGTGTCATAGTTGTGCCATATTTACGTCCTTCTTGAATCCTAGTTTAGCCCTAGTTGTCCCCTTGTTATTCCCTAGTTGTACAATAGCTGCACCCTTCTCCTACCCTAGTTGTGCCTAGTTGCACTCTTGTTATGTCTAGGTTAGGACATAACTAGAGGTATCCTAGTTGCACTAGTTGAACTATGCCCTAGTTGCACCCTAGTTGTGCCCTAGTTGGACCCTACTTGAACCCTAGTTGCACCCTTCGTGCACCTTAGTTGCACCATAGTTCTACCCTGTTTTCACCCTAGTTGTGCCCTGATTGCTCCCTTCTTGTAACCTAGTTACGACCTAGTTCTCTCCTAGTTGCCCAGTAGCCGCCCTAGTTGCACCCTTCTTGCACCCTATTTGCACCCCATTTGCGTCCCAGTTGCACACTTGTCGCGCCCTAATTGTAACCTTCTTACGCCTACTTGCACTCCAATTTGCCAAAGTTATGCCCTAGATGCATCATGCTTGCACCCTATTTGCACCCCGGTTCTGCCCTAGTTGCACCCTTCTTGCTCCCTAGTGTCGTCCTAGTTGCACCCTAGTGCCCCAGTTGCACCCTAGTTGGACCCTCTTGTGCCCTAAAAACTCCCGAGTTGCACCCTAGGTATGCCCTAGTACGCCCTCGTTGCGGTCTTGCACCCTACTTGTGCCATAGTTGCACCCTACTTGCCCCCTAATTGCGCCCTTCTTGCATCCTTGTTGCACCCTTGTTGTGCCCTATTTGATCCTAGTTGCGCCATGTTTGTGCTCCTCTTATGGCCTAGTTGCACCCTAGTTGCGCCCTGTTTATGCCCTAGTTCCAGTCTAGTTATGCCCTTCTTGCATCCTAGTTACGCCCTAGTTGAGCCCTAGTTGCACCTTAGTTGCGCTCTAGTTGCACCTTAGTTGCACGCTAGTTGCACCATTGTTTGCCATAAATACCCCCTAGTTGCACCCTAGTTGTGCCCTATTTATGCCCAAGGAATGCCCTTGTTGGGCCCTACTTGGGCCCTTGTTCCGCCCTAGTTGCACACTAGTTTTGCCGTGTTGCACCCTAGGTATGCCCTTCTTTCATCCTAGTTACACACTGCTTGCGCTCTAGTTCGGAATAGTTGCCCCCTAGTTGTGCCGTCAATGTGCCCTAGTAACGCCCTTGTTGTACCCTTGTTGAGCCCTTGTTGTGCTCTAGTTGCGGCCTAGTTGCGACCTAGTTGCACCCTAGTTTTGGCCTACTTGTAGGATAGTTGCACTCTAGTTGTGACCAACTTCATTCCTAGCAGCACCGTAGTTGCGCCCTTGTTTGCCATAGTTACACCCTAGTTGTGTCCTAGTTGCAGCCTAGCTACACCATAGCTGCATTCTAGTTGCGCCCTAGTTTCACTCCAGTCGCACCCCAGTTGTACCATTTTTTCACCATAGTTACACCCGTCTTGCGTTCTAGTTGCACCCTAGTTGCATTGTAGTTACACCCTAGTTGCATCCTAGTTGCACCCTTTTTTTTCACTTGTTGTACCATAGATGCATCCTAGTTCGTCATAACTACGCAATAGTTGCCTCCTACATGCGCCCTAGTTGCTCTCTAGTTTCACCCTATTTGTATTGTTTTTGTGCCCTAGTTTCACACTAGTTGGGCCCCCATTTTCCCCTAGTTGCGCCAATGGTGTGCCCTTCTTGTGACCTAGTTTTTCCACCCTTATTATGTTCTAGATGCACACTTGTTGTGCTCTCTTCCACCCTAGTTGTTTCCTGGTTGCATTCTATTTACACCCGAGTTCTGCCTTTGATGCGCTCTAGTTGAGTCCTAGTTTCACCCTTCTTGTTCTCTATTTGCACCCTAATTGCACCCACGTTATGGCCTAGCTGCCCTATTTGCATCCTACTTGCACCCTAGTTGCGCTCTACTTGCACCCAAGTTGTTTCCTCATTGCTCTCTAGTTACGCCCTTGTTGCACCTCAATCATCTCCTAGTTGCATCCTAGTTGTGCCCTTCTTGCACCCTAGTTGCACCCAAGCTGCATCCCAAATGCATCCTAGTTGCGCCCTTTTTACGCACTAGTTGCATCCTGGTTACGCCCTTCCTGCCCCCTTGCTGCACCCTAGTTACACCCTAGTTGCAAACTTATTTGCACCCTTACAATGCCCTGGTTGTGCCCCTGTTACACCTTAGTTGCACCCTAGTTATACCCTACTTACGCTCTAGTTATATCCGTGTTCCACCCTTCTTTTTCCCTAGTTGTGCTCAATTTGTGCCCTAGTTAGGCCCTTGTTGCGGCCTAGTTGTGTTTGTTTTGTACCTTGGTTACGCCCTATATGTGCCCAAGTTACGCCTTACTTACACCCAGTTTACACCCTAGTTACACTTTGTTTGCACCATTTTGTGTGCTTTTGGTGCCCTAGTTACAACCTTTTTGTGACCTAGTTATGCCCTTCTTTACCCCTAGGTGCACCCTAGTTGCACCCTTGTTGCGCCCTAGTTGCACCCTAGTTGCGCCCTAGTTGCACCCTAGTTGCGGTCTAGTTTGCCATCATGACGCTCAGTGTTTCTCTAGTTGTTCCATAGTTGCGTCCTAGTTGCGCTCTAGCTCTGTCCTAGTTGTGCTCTAGTTGCACACTTCTTCCGTCCTAGATGCGCTCAGTTGTGCCCTAGTTCACCATAATCAAGCATTAGTTGCATCCTAATTGTGTCTTAGTTGCACCTTAGTTGTGCCCTATTTGTACCCTGGTTCACCCTGGTTTCACACTGGAGTGCTAGTTGCAAACGAGTTGTGCCCTTATTACGCCCTAGCTATACCCTAGTTGCACTCTAGTCATGTCCCGGTGACGTCGTAGTTGCGCCCTAGTTACACCCTTCTTGCACCCTAACTGTACCCCAGTTACACCCTGTTTGCGTCGTAGATGCGCACTAATTGTACCCTTCTTGTGCCCTAGTTGCGCCTTAGAAATACACAAGTCGCACCAATTGCACCATGTATGTGCACTAATTACGCCCTGGTTTTTCCCTAGTTGTGCCCCTCTTATGTCCTAGTTGCGGCCTAGTTCCTCCCTAGTTTGCCAAAGTTTCCTACTAGTTGCAACCTTTGTTGGATCCTAGTCCCGCCCTTTTTGAGCTCTAGTTGTGCCCTGGTTCCACCCTAGTTCCGCCCCAGTTGTGCCCCAGCTAGACCCTCTTGTGCCTTAATTGCAACCTTGTTTCTCCCTAGTTATGCCCTAATACGCCCTAGTTGCGCCCTTCTTGCACCCTAGTTGCACCTTAGTTGCACCCTAGTAGCCCCCTTCTTGCACCCTTGTTGAGCCCTAGTTGCATCCTCGTTGTGCCCTAATCTAGCCTACTGGCGTCTTAGTTGCACCCTACTTACGGAGTAGTTGCGCCCTGGTTGTGTCCTTGTTATGCCCTATTTGCAAAGCTTGTTGCGCCATTCTTGCGCCCTAGTTATGCCCTAGGTGTGTCCAAATTGCACTTAAGTTGCGCGCTAGTTGCGTCCTTCTTGCACCTCAGTTGCAACCTAGTTTCACCCTTATTCGCCATTATTTGACCCTAGTTGTACCCTGTTTACACTCTAGTTTTTTCCAAGTAATGTCCTAGTTGGGCCCCAGTTGCACCCTTCTTGCGCCCTAGCTGCCCCCTACTTGTGCCTTGGTTGCACCATAGTTGCTCCCTAAAACATCCCTCTTTCCCCCTAGTTGTGCCGTACTTGCGCTATAGTTCGCAATAGTTAGTGCACCCTAGTTGTCTCCAGATTGTGCCATAGTTGTGCCCTTGTTGTGCCATAGTTGTGGCCTAGGTAGACCCTAGTCCTGCCCTTGTTGCGCTCAATTTGCGACCAACTTGAGTCTTGGTTACGTCCTCATTCCGTTCTTGTTTTTCATAGTTGCACAGTAGTTACACCCAAGTTGCCTCCTAGTTGCACCCTAGCTCAAATGAAGTTGTTCCCTACCTGTATCCTAGTTTCACCCTAGTTGAGCCCAGTTGTACCCTTTTGACACCATAGTTTCACCCTTCTTGCGTTCTAGTTACATATTGGTTCTGCCCTAGCTGCATCGTAGTTGCACCCTGGTTGCATCCTAGTTGTGTCCTAGTTGCGCCCTAGTTGCGCCCTAGTTGAACCCTTTGTGTGCCCTAGTTTCACCCTCGTTACGCCCTAGCTGCACCCTTCTTGCACCCTAGTTGAGACCCTAGTTTCACCCTAGTTGCACCCTTGTTGCGTATTTCTTGCGCTTTTCTTATGCCCCAGTTGCACTTTACTTGTTTCCTTGCTGCATCCAAGTTGTGCACTTCTTGCATCCTAGTTGCAACCTAGTTGTGTCTTTGTTATGTCCTAGCTGTTCCATCTTCATGCCCTTGTTGCACCCTAGTTACACTCTTCTTGCCTCCTAGCTTCACCTTAGTTGCACCATAGTTACACTCTTGTTGCACCTTCATCATGCCTTAGTTGTGCCAATTTTGTTCCCTAGTTGAGCCAATGTTGCACCCTAGTTGTGCTCTAGTTGTGCCCTAGTTCCACCCTTCTTGTGCCCTAGTTGCACCCTAGTTGTGCCTAGGTTGCATCTTGTTCCGTGGTTACTCCATAATTGTGCCTTAGTTGCACCCTCTTTGTGCCCTGGCTATGTTGTAGATGCGCCATACGTGTGCCCTTGTTGCGCCCAAAAGGCACCCTTGTTACGGCCTATTTGTGCCCTAATCTCCCAGTGGCTATGCCCTAGTTGCACCTTTAATCTGCCCTGATTGCGCCCCAGTCTTTCCCTAGATGCTCCCTAGTCAGACCCTAGTTTCTGCCCTTGTTGTGGTCTGTTTTTCCAAAGTTAAGCCCTAGTTGTTTCTTAGTTACGCCCTGGTTCCGTCCTTGTTGTGCTTAAATTGTGTCCTAGTTGTTCTCTAGTTGCACACCTCTTGTGTCCCAAATGCGCTCAGTTGTGCCCTATTTTCCCATAAACACCAACTTGTTGCCTCCTAGTTGCACTCTAGTTGCTTGCCAGTTGTGCCCTACTTGTGTCATAGATCACCCTAGTTTCATCCTATTGTGCCCTAGTTGCGCCATAGTTGCATCTTTCGTTTGCCCTAGTATCACCCAGGTTGCCCCCTTGTTGTATCCTTGTTGCAAAACTTGGAATAAAAATATAGACGCCAAACTCGTGGAAAATTGGCAACGACACCCATGAGCAAGGTTGGGCTACATGTGCGAAGTTTGCTCGAGAGCGAGGCCGTCGATCGCGGGTGAAAGTGGATGGCGAGGGCAACCCAACCATCGCTAACGAATGTCGAACAATCGTAGATGATGGTTGGTTGATCATTGGAGCTTTTTGGGCGTTCGTTTAGAGCTTGTTGGACACTTGAATGTTTTTGCATGTGTTAGGATGTAGATGAACATTCCAATATCAAGTGTAAAACAACATGGCAGCACCCAAGCTCTGGATCCGACGGTTGCAGTTACAATGCTGAACTGAGTTTTTGTCGAGAAAAGCTCCTTCCATCGTACATGTGTGCATGACATTAGTATCCCCATATCTGTATTGACTTGCCAACTACGAGGCACCTAGAAATAAAAGCAAGGTTCCAATGTTGCATTAAGGTACACAGGGTTACATAGTAACCGTTTGAAATGTAGGAAGGAAGTGAATCATGTAAAAACACCAACATTCAATTTGTAATTCCAAGTTCAGCTCTTTGGTTAGGAATCTATTCATAAGTTTGACGTTTTTCAAATTGCTACCAAATTTGATGTTCTCCAAAAGAGATCTTGTGGAATTTTTATTTTCCAACAAAAATTTAAAATCAATTACACGAACAAAATCATTGTATTCGAATCATTTTCCCACATGGAAAATTTCCATGGACTACATTCCGCACACTCATTCTACCCATACATGTGTTACCATGTGTATACATTTACATGCATCCACCTATGACTTTGTATAGGTATAAAGTGAATAAAACCATCAAATGTATTCATTCGTGTAGTCTTTCCTTCATGTATCTATGATTCGACCACCATGTGTGAATGATACATCGTGTCTTTGTCTATCACCACTAATTGTAGTTTCAATATAGCAAATACTTCTCTTTTTGTGATTATTGGTAACATCGTTTTTGTGAGATTTCCTCCATTAGCACGCATATCCAACATTTTAAGTTCTGGTAAATTATAAGCTGAAGCCGGGTATGTATCTTCAGGTATGTTGGTATGTGTACAAGTTGGTTCGTCGTTAGTTCATCTCGCGTCCGAAGAATGATGCAGTGGAATGAGTTTGTCTCGCTGAGGAGTCCGGAGCGTGTGAGAGAATCAAAGTTAGTACGTCTGAAAAATTAGACGCTGTTGAACATTCTTGGTTTATTTACTATGTCCTACAAAGACACAAAGTAATAATCATAGACCACAGGTTGGCGAACATTGCAAAAACAGGTCCCTGAACCGATACCAATAGGTTATCACGTAACCCAAAAATGATGCACACACGTGTATATTTGCTGACCGAATACACGAACCCAAAAACACAGGCGCGGTCCAACGAACAACCCAACAACCCAACAACCCCACAACTCAACAACCCAACGACTCAACGAGTGAGGCTAGGAGTCATTGGCATCCATTGTTGGCTCGACTGCGACGTGATTGTTGGGTTGGCCTAGTGGGGAAGCGAAATCCACACGTGTATTCACTCAATGTTTGCTCCCCGGGCTGCATTTTGATAGTTTTTTCACTAATTCATCTGCAGTAAGACCAACAATAATTGAACACCGATGACATGCCCCATGCATCGTATGCGAGGATATCTTCTGGATTGAAACCACGTCGAGCGCCATAACCGCATGCATCGGATCGGGAGTCCGATCACCACCATGTTGTCGCGGACGGGATTGTGGCATGTCCATCGCCATCGTAACACATGCATCAAAACTTGAATGCGCAACAGGGTTTCAACAACCGACCAACAAATGCTACCGAGAGCTCAACCAGCAATCCACGATTGTTGGGCGTTCGTTAGCAACTGTTGGGTTGCCATCGCAAACCATTTTCCTCCCCGATGAATGACATCGCCCAACTACGATGTTTGCACATAGACCCCAACTTCGCCAACTGATGGAGAAAAGAGGCCGTCAACGCCACTTACCCCGAAATTCTACGTCTGTGTTCACCTCAACCGGCCATAAAAGCGCGCTTTCCTTCAAACGAGAAGAACATTTTGTGAAATGCATGATTCAATGACAGAACTCAACGATAGGGCGAAGGAAGGTGAGTAGCACCTTCAGATTTTGTTGGATTGTGTCGCTGACGACGCATTCCAATGACTCCCAGCCTCACTCAACAACTCAACAACCCAACAACCGAATCAGGGATGGCGGGGTTACTACTGATACCGTGGTATACTGCGGTATTGTACCGTACCGATACCGATATGGTATCAGTACTGAGCATGAGGGGTACCCCTCTGTAGTGCGGTACTGTACCGTGGTGTTGTACTGTGCTACTTTCGAAAAAAAAAAGAGCTACGTCTGTATAGTTTTCAACCCACGTTTCTCAAATTTCAGTGTCGCAAACGATTGCTTGCACTCTTTTCTTCGCGATGCCTGAATCTGACAGAAAAATCAGTGGTTTTTTAATCTACGGTACATTATGTAACGCGGTACTTTCTGAATACCGCGGTACTTTACTACTACCGGTGGTAACGTGGTACTGGTACCGGTATCGGTAGTGACCCGCCAGAAGACTAGGTTACCGCAGTATTGAGTACCGCGGTTTGCCATCCCTGAACCAAACAACGAAACAACCCCAACAATTCAGCCGCGATTCTCATCCTCACATCAAGTAACCCAGATTGGTGTAAAAGCTAGTGATGTCTGGAATACACAAAGATGCTAACGGGGACGCGTGAGGCCGTGCCCAGGGCTTCTGACCACAAAAGGCCACGCAGCCAAGCGTGCGAATCCGAATGAACCCCTGCTTCCTTTTTGGCGCTTGCAGGGAAAAAAGGCGGCAATGTTTTTAAGGGTCTGTGTTTTTCGATTCGCATGGATCGACACTGTCGCGCGCCCATGCAACCACCCGTCGACTTGTCCGGTTTCCTTTAGTTGTATGGACGGATGCATCAATTATTCAGAATGGAGGAAGTCCGACACGTTCAAGCTGAGCTGTCGTCGCCCACGATCGCATAGAATTGCCCGGCTGGGCAATTCTACGCGATCGCCCGCACATACGACTTCAAGAGAACAGACCACCAGACTCGGGATGGGCCACTTTGTAAGGCCTTGTTCCCGACTCAGCTGCGGGTTTAGTGTCAGTCACACCGAACCCCTCATCGGTACGTTGGCGCACCAACAGTGATAGCAGCTTGTGTTGGAGAATTTTAACGTGTTCCACCAGCTGCAGCTTGCTCAAATATGGCCAAAGACGCCCTCGGCCACGGCTCAAACTCAAAACTGGGACCTCGATGATTTTCTGGAAATTCTGGACAGAACCTCGTCCGTTTGAGCAATGAAATTCGTGAGGCACTCAAACGGCTGTCTTAGGAGGCCTGTGATGGCTCGTTGGAAAGCGTAGGAGTTGTAGAATGCTCCCTCAAAGTTTCGGCATCAACGGTGAAGCGTACACTAAGTGGCACTGCTGCAAAGTGAGGGTTGTAGAAAATCTGGGATGAACACTTAGGAAGATCCTTAGTTAAAATCACAAGAAGCAAGTGCCTCATATATCCGGCACACTATGATACACGGAGACACTTGGAAACACACACAAAAAAAATAATAAACCTCAGCCCGGGGCGCAGGTCTCAGTCCCATGGTGATTTGGAGCTCATTGCACCCTTGGCGGTGCCTTGGTGGTGTTGTACTACCCACCCACAACCCTCACATGGTGGTAGTTACCACCTAAGGCTGACTCACACACAAAAGAACACAGAAAAATTGACTTGCAGCCCTAGTTGCGGTTAGAGCCGCGCACACGCATTTTCCTTTGGCACATGCGACTCGAGAAAACCCCAAAATGCGACTCGCTGCGTTGGCGCATCGCGCACATGCGCGGTTTGGTCACTAGGCGCGTTGGCGAGGCCGTGTCGCGTTTTTTTCCGTTGACTTGCGCGACTTGCCGGTGGATTTGTCGCGTCACTCCCTCATGCGCACATGCGCCTCTCGCACATGCGCACATGCTTGTTCGCCACTGTTGATCGAATGCCCACACAAAAATAGACCACTACCATCGAAATTCTCTCACT
>SZWC01002137.1:159557-198190 GCA_023375785.1 Penium margaritaceum | reverse complement strand
GCTGTCTCATCTGTCTGTGTCACTCACTATGTGGATGTACCAGTGCTGCACGCGTATGGACATGCGTACCATCGGGTCATGGGGGAGTGTTGTGATTTGTGCCGTTTCTGTACAGTTTACTGTGACCACTCGGCCGTGTCCATACTCGTGCAGATCCCTGAGGCAGGCGGCCCTGGTGACACCGGCGCGACGACAGGCGGCGGCCTACCCGTCTGGAGCTGACCGACTACTGTTCCAGAGCCCCAGATGTCACCGGGACTCCTTGCTGTGCCTTCTACGTCTTGCAGGCGCCTTTCGGCGGACTGGGCATGAGACCCATTTGCATGTTTTTGCATTATATACTCGCTGTCCGTCGATGGATGCATGCATGTGACCAGTCGTTGCGTGCGTCTTTTGATTCTGCACGTCTAGGTTCAGACGGCGCAGGATTCTGACATGTGTGCGTAGAGTTATGGCCAAAACAGTGGTTTTGGGCCGGTTTTAGGACAGTTCTTGGACTGCCGCGTGCGACACCCGCTGTGCGCCGCGGCAGGTACTTATGCCCTGGACCTGTCATTTGTCATTTCTCTCTGCATTTACTAAGCTATTGGAGCTTATGAGACTTTGCGCGTCTCCCTAGCCTGATCCTTGCTGTTTCTTGCACCTGCCTGCTTGCTAGTGCATCAGCTGACTGGACAGTGTCGCCACGTCAGCAGCAGCAAGGCTAGGAAGCTTCCTAGCAGCTTCTCACATAGACACCGATACTTAGAAGCACGTGAGAGAGTTTTTATAAAAATCTATAGATTATTCCACCGACAGGAAGAAATTGTACAAAACAAACTCTCGACTAAAAGGAAAGAAAGCACGAAATGAAGTGGGTGTCACAACGGATACGATTGTGGCATAATCATAACTCCGTGCACGAATATACGTCGTAGCTTCGAAAGGGGTAGTTACGCTCTATGACGACGCGACGCGGTGAGACCCGTGTGACAAACAGGCATCGTCGGCAAAGCCGACCTCATTCGTGACCATTCGCGACTGAAACACCGAGAGCTCCTCCCTTTCGACGCGACGTACTCCACCGATTTCTACATTGGCATCAGAGCCAGTCTTCTTTCGATTGCAGCCCTAGCACACACTCGTCTAATGGCGTGACCCAGTCGAGCCAACCGCGACAAGTCTACCACGTGAGACGCGCTAGGAGACCCGAATGAGGGTTGCGAACTCCACAGATTTTGCTTCTACACCCTCGCTTGGCATACAATTGCAACCACGGTCGCAGAAGCATCCTGACGCACGAAACGGGCCCCGGCAGAGAGGCAAGACAGCCAGCTTCGACAGCAGCCACCTCCGCCGCGACAGCAAGGGCCACTGCTGCAAAAGCAACTTCTAGGCCGTGGGGAAAGGCGAACTGAGCCGCCACCCACGTTTTTCCGCTCCATGGAGGTCGTCGTCGTCCAAGAGGAGCCAACAACGGGACAAGAGGTGGACCCGGGCCCAAGGAGTTAAAAAATTCATCGCTTCCACAAGAAAGCTCCGATTGACATGCCGTTTTTTTTGTTGGATTTGTATTAGAAACCTCTATCTATTTCTGGGATGTTACAGACCTGATTGTGCCACTTGGTGGTGGCTAGTTTAGGTCATATTGACATCTTTGCATGTTGTGGTTTCCTTTTTGCTCCTTACCTCTTGATCCTCCTCTCAGATTGAGTGAGTAAATCTCCTCTTTGATTAGGAGAGTGGTGTGGTAGTTCTAAGAGTGTACGGTCTTCAAAGTGAGTGAGTTAAACTCCTTCTTGTGAAAAGGCACACTTGAAGACTACATGTGTGAGTTTCGAAGTGAGTGAGTGGAGCTCTTCCTTGCGAACTGCACATTAAACTAAGGGAGTCAATCTCTAAAGGAGTGGAGGAACCTCCTCCTTAGATTTTGCACTTAGCTCCACCTACGAGAGGGAGAGAGACCGGATCTTGTTGAGAAAAGAGGGTTTAAAGCAAGTACCATCGCGTAGTCGCGAGTGTGTGCTTCACCAAAAAAAAAAAAGGAGGAGGGGTAAAGCGGGCTTAAAGTGCGTGGCATTGTCGAAAGGCAAGCGTGCACCCTACCTAGAACCTTGAAAGGGTCGTGAGATTCTTGGGTCACCGAAGTCATGGCCGCTCGGGCTACCGGCTTATCCACGCTCTTTGGAAGGCCGCCTCCAAAGGTGAATCCTAAAGGGAAGTACAAGGGTCGCTCTCCGATCCGCCACAAGCTACAAAAGGGAACGGGCGATCCCGTCCCAATTCCATCACGATATCGGGATGGAAAAAAGGGCGGGCGTCGAGGCGAGGACCATGTGATTCGTCGGGGGCAAGCTCTTGACCGCCCCTATGGCTTGCCACCGTACACGCTCGAGGTGGAAGATAGCCATGAGCACTTGATTTTTTAGACGACCGAGGGACGTGAAAAGGGCCACGAGGATCTTGGGCAAGAGGCTCTCGAAGAAACTCCCGAGCCTATTTCAAAGCCGACAGCGGAAGATGAACATCCTTGCAACATGGTGGATGGTGATGCCGACATCGCGAATCCTCCAAAGCCGGATGAAGCCGCAGCCGAGGATGAGGTGACAAGTGACGAAGAACGTGACGATGGTGTAGCCGAAGAAGAGGATGTTACTTCCATCGAGCTCGAAGCAAATGACGTCGCCGATGACGAGAGCGACGAGCAACAAACTGAGGATGACAGACACGAGACGGAAGGAGAGAAACGCACTACCATCCCCGGACCGGTTGGAAGGTGTCATGTTCATTTCGTGGATGACTCGGACGAGTGGGGAAAAGAGTCATCTCCAATTCGTGGTATCCGCGTTGAAGCTGCAAGGCAAGAACTCGAGACAACCGACCCCGTGCGTGGACTAATTGAAAAGCGACAAGATGCTTCTAATCTGCACGCCATCGAAAGGAACAACCTCCGCCGGATGGGCCTTGCCGGCTCTCCAAGCATCCATCGCGCCTTCCTAAAGGCGATGCGCCTTCACGAGGCCGAGGAAGGTGTAACGAGGCTGAAAGACAACCTGAGTAGCAAGGAATACAATATCGTCGTGGGCATCATCGGTGAAATGTCACACAGCCACGAGAAGACGATTGTCTCTCTGAGAACAAATGTCAGCCACGCTCACACGCTGAACCGCAAACTCTCAGATGAGAACATCAAACTCCACAGAGAGCTTGCTGTCGCCTTACATTGCGCTGAAGAAAAAGTCACCGCTCGAGAGATGCTCAAGGCAAAGCAACACGGAGTGGCATATATTTATGAGGCAGCAGCGGTTCATGCGGCAGGAGAGGCGGCTGAACGCGCTTTTGAGCGCCATAAACAGCTTCAGGCTAAAAGTCGCCAAGCAAGCTCAGCCGCCAACCAACGCAACACAATGCAGCCTACCACCAGCGTTGGGCCACCGGCAGCAAGCTTGACAAGCCGGCCTATGTTTGACTCGGCTGACAGGTATGATGGTAAGTCAAATGTGCACACGTGGCTAAAGGGATTCAAACTCCAGATGCAGCTGCGAAAGATCCCCTTGGACGACTGGGGCGCACAAGGGATGCTGGTGGTGAACCATGAGCAGTTTGAGCAGCTTGCAGATATATGGTTTGCAAAGAACCAGGAGGGAAATCCCACGTGGGAGGAGTTCGAGGAAGTCATGGGAGAGTTGTTCTCTCACCCTACCGACTCGCAAGCAGCAAAGGTCGAGTTGGAGAAGTTCAAGCAGGGAATCTTGACCCTAAGCCGGTATGTGGATCACTTTTATGACACGGCCCAGCGTGTCCAGCCGCGATACATGACAGAGGAGGCAAAGATTACATTGTTCTTGAATGGGCTGGCCAGCCAACAGCTGAAGTTCCACTGCATTACTGATAAGGACCACAAGCGATGGACGAGCCTGCGAGCAGTGACAAAGTACGTCCTTGAGACGTACAATGAGAACTCGGCCTTGTGGGATACTTCAAATCCAGTGCATACAACAAGGAATGAGGCGCCAATCCTCCTTGGGAATGGTGGAAGCAAACGTCCTTTCAATGGACAGATTGGACAACCCAAGAAAGCTCGCTTCCAGGATCAGAAGACTCAGCAAAGTGGCACTTTCACCTCTAGAGAGTGCAACAAACCAGGGCACATTGCACGGAATTGCCCGCATCGTCAGCAACATGGTCCTCCACAAGGTCCAGCTGTCCGTCAAGGACAGGGCAACAGGCCTCATGGGGGCCTGAATCGATAAGGGATGCTGGGACACCAGCAGGGCGGTGCGCGTCCTGTTCAAGGCGACGGTGGTGGAGTGCCAGTGGGTGCTCCAGGTGGGCAACTCGCTGGACCCCGAGGAGGCAATGGTGCTTTTGGGCGTGCACCTGGAGGGCAGCAGCAGCCAGCCTTTGGAGCTGTTCAAAGGATCCGAGTGCGTGGGCGACAGCGGGGTCGTGGACGCCCTCGTGTGCCAGACGAGGTTGAGGGGTACGAGCACCATGGTATGGAGCCACGTGGACTCCAACAGGATTTTTGCCACCCCCGGCAGTAGACAGTGGACGACTGCCCGGGGGACTTGACAGCATGGACAATGAGAGGATACTTATGTTTGTGGATGATGATGTAAAGCGATTTGAGTTCTTGTCATCGCAATTTTTTTCAACAATGTTTTCATCGTTCATCCAATCTGACTCTCTTTGCTCCGGTCGTTTTCGTCCACTAATGTACGCCACAAAGAAGAATCTTGACAACCGTTCATGCCTTGTCCTAGTTACAAGGGAAAACATGGCTGACATCATCAAAGAGGCACAACAAGCGCATGAGACGCAGTCATTGACAGCAGTCACAATCGCTGTGCCCGTACATGAAGGAAATGACATGTCACAACTGAAAGACTGGAGGTTTCTTGCAACCTTTGCACGTGGTCATCACATGTGGGAGAAGGTGGGCAATAATGTGGAGCTACGTCGAAGCTCCCATGCCTACCAGATTTACCACTTGCAGGCAAAGCCGCCAGTGAGCTTGTTTGTACGGAAGGCTAGTGCTCATATGACCATGCAGTTTCAAGGAAGTGTCAATGGAACACCAGCTCGAGTCCTTGGTGATACAGGGGCTGATGATTCATTTGTGAAGGCTACATTCTTGGATTCCATTGGTCTAAAATACACCCCTCGACAAGGAAAGGTGTTGATGGGTGATAATCTAGAAGTACCAATCATCGGTGATTGTGTGGTACGGCTCTCCTTTGGAGGATTGAGCACAAAGACTTGTCTCACGGTTCTTGACCTGATGGACCCATTTGACGTCATGTTGGGAGACCCTTGGTTGGTGAGCCACAAGGCCAAAATGGACTTTGAGTCAAAAACATTGCAAGTGATGAAAGGACGACGGAAGATCACCATCTCACCAATACCTCAACTTCAGAAACCTGAAAATTACACACAGGCTACGTTGACTACGATACAAGTGAAGCAAACATTGCGACAAGGATGCCGTGTCTTCTTAGCCACACTACGAAAAACAGAAAAAGAGACTGTACGTGACATCCCACACAACATGAAGACCATCATCTCAGATTTTCAAGATGTGTTTCAAGAACCCCCAGATGGACTGCCCCTGGTGAGAGAAGTGGGTCACACGATCCCACTAGAGTCCAATGCAACACCACCTTTCCGGGGCATGTATCGGCTCAGTCCCGCCGAGAGAAAAGAGGCTGAAACACAAATCAAAGAGTACCTGCGTAAGGGATGGATTGAGCCGAGCTCATCTCCCTTTGGTGCACCAATCCTTTTTGTGAGCAAGAAGGATGGAGGCTTGCGAATGTGCATGGACTATCACGCGCTGAACAAGCTTACAGTAAAAAATCATTATCCATTGCCACAAATCGAGGACCTTTTCGATCAACTACAAGGAGCAAAAATCTTCTCATCACTTGACCTCTCGCAAGGGTATCACCATATCCGAATCACAGAGGAGGATGTACCAAAGACTGCCTTTCGTACACACTTGGGACACTATCAGTTTTGTGTGCTATCCTTCGGGTTAACAAATACACCAGCAACGTTCCAAGCCGTAATGAACAACGTGTTCCGTAATCAGCTGGGGAAGTCCGTGTTGGTGTACTTGGATGACATTCTCATCTTCTCCAAGACAGAAGAGGAGCACGAGAAGCATCTGCAAGAGGTATTGGAAATTCTACGTGAGAGCAAGTTCTTTGCAAAAATGAGCAACTGCAAATTCGTGCGAAGAGAGCTTGAGTACCTTGGACATATTGTGAGTGGTGAAGGCATCTGCGTGGACCCCCGAAAGGTGCAAGCGGTGAAGTAATGGCCCCGCCCTTTGAACCTGGGCCAGATCCGATATTTTCTTGGCCTCTCAAATTATTTCAGACGTTTCATGAGGGGCTACTCGACCTTGGTCAGCCCACTCACAAGTCTCACACAAAAGACAGTCGCTTGGCGTTGGACAGAACGATGCGAGGCATCCTTCAACAAAGTCAAGGAGATGCTAGCTTCAGCACTTGTGCTTGTCCTTCCTGACCCCAAGAAGCCATGGGAACTCAGATGGGACGCATCACTTATCGGTGTCTGAGTTTTCCTCATGCAAGATGGTCATCCAGTAGCATTTGAGAGCCAAAAGCTTTCTGATGCAGAAACTCGCTACACGACAGGAGACCAAGAACTCCTTGTAGTTGTGCACGCCTTCAAGGTGTGGCGATGTCACCTGGAGGGAGCAGAAAGGGAGATCACGGTGGTCACTGACCATAACCCCCTAATACATTTCCAAACACAACCCAACTTGTCGAGACGTCAGGCACGCTGGAGTGAGTACTTGAGCAGGTTCACTTTCACATGGCAGTACCGGTCCGGCCGCATCAATGTGGTAGATCCATTGAGTCGTAATCCCGTGTGTGTGGCGATCATGGTGGGTTGCCAGAAAACCTCAGACCGTACCTTTGCCACGATAGCAACCGCAGTGACTCAAAACACGAACCCACTCTGCCCAGTACCCAGACCACTTATTCAGGTAAACCCCTTTAAGAATCGAATTCGCATGGGTTACACGATCAACCCATGGTTCCAAGACCCTCGGAACATTGAGCAACATAATTTGTTCAAGGCTGAAGGACTTTATTGGCATGGCAAACAGGTGGTGGTCCCACATGCCAACAAACTTCGGGAGCAGATACTGTTTGAGTGTCATAACCCCCCAATAGCCGGACATGTGGGTCCAAAGAAAATAGGATATTCATTGTCAGAGCATTACTGGTGGCCAAGTTGGAGCAATGCAGTGCAAAGATATTGTGCGGTTTGTGACCTGTGCCTCCGGAACAAAGCAAGCAACAAAGCTCTAGGAGGGTTTCTCCAACCATTGGAGCTTCCCAACGCTCCATGGGAATGTGTGGCCATGGATTTTATCACCGGCCTCCCACAAACAAAGAGGGACCATGATGCAATATTCGTGGTGATCGATCGTGGAACCTGCATGGCACATTTCATGCCCACAACATCACGGGTGACCGCTGAGGAAACAGCACGCCTCTTCTCTGATGGAGTTGTGAAGTACCACGGCATTCCCCTCGAAATCATCTCCGATTGTGATCCTCGGTTTGCAAGTTGCTTCTGGCAAGCACTCAATGAGCGATACGGAACACGAGTAAAGATGTCAACAGCATTCCATCCACAGACGGATGGGCAGACTGAACGCATGAACCGCACATTGGAACAAATGTTGCGGATGTATATCAACCCTTCGATGGAGGATTGGGATGATTTTCTCGCGCCGGCAGAATTTGCTGTCAACAACGCCGTGAGCGAGTCCACTGGCTATACCCCGTTCCTTCTCAATCATGGTCGGCATCCGGTGGTACCCGCCTCACTGGTGAAGCGCGGGGGCAGCGGTGATCAGGTTCCCTCCGCCCAGGCCTTTGTCGGGAAAATGGATGCGTTGTGGCATGATGCAAAAGCACACCTGTACGCAGCTCGACAACGTCAAAGGGTCTATGCTGACAAGTCCAAATGTGAGGTGAAATTCTCCGTTGGCGAGCGAGTGCTTCTCAGCACAAAACATTTACGGCTGACGACGCCTGGTGCACGAAAGATGTTGCCAAAGTGGTTAGGACCCTTCGTGATCACGCATGAGGTGGGCCCAGTGGCCTACCGTCTCACGCTCCCCTCCGCAATGCATATCCACAACGTCTTCCACGTGAACCTTCTTGCACCATACACGGCAAATGGGTCTGTTCAACCAACCTCGCTAGCAGTTCTTGCCGTTGAAGGCCAATGTAAGGTACACCGTATCCTCCAGCACCGAGAGCGTGCACTTCACGGACGAGTGGTCAAGGAGTACCTTGTGCATTGGGCCGGTTGTGGACCTGAAGACAACTCATGGGAGCCAGAGTCTCGGATGCCAAAAGCAACCGTAACCGAGTACTGGGAGGAACTGGCTGCCCGGTCACGACGACGTGCCCTCGGGGGTACCACCCTGGCACAAACCCCTTCATGAGGTTCTGGTACAATACCTTGGCCACCGCGTAGTGTGTAACGGGGACGCCTGGACACACGTCGCAAGGGCGCTCCTTACAAAAGGGGGAGGATGCGCCACCATCCCTTGTCAAAGGTTGAGATTTGGTATTGTACTTCAAAGTGCCATAAGACCTCAAGTGATAAAAATCATTGTTTGACAAATGTGACGGTCATAAAAACGAGATTATTCCTTCTCACTGTTGTTTTCTTTGTCGTGATGTGCAGGTCTTTNACGGGGACGCCTGGACACACGTCGCGAGGGCGCTCCTTACAAAAGGGGGAGGATGCGCCACCATCCCTTGTCAAAGGTTGAGATTTGGTATTGTACTTCAAAGTGCCATAAGACCTCAAGTGATAAAAATCATTGTTTGACAAATGTGACGGTCATAAAAACGAGATTATTCCTTCTCACTGTTGTTTTCTTTGTCGTGATGTGCAGGTCTTTTTCTCCAAGAAAAGATCACAAATCGGGTAGATTTGGTCCTAAAGGGGGAAGAATGTAGAGCAAAAACGTTTTGACGTTTTCGCAAATTTAAGTCAAAACTGCTTGCCAAACTCTGACAATGCCAGCTGGCACGGTCAAGTTTGGATCCATGTGACAGTTACAAAAGACAAAAGGGGTCCTGAGGTCGCATTCTGACTTCCGCGAGGAGAAAGACCCAAAATCGCGAATGAGATGTCGCGATGCATCTTTTTGTAAAGAGATGCATCATTGACACCGATATCTAGAAGCACGTGAGAGAGTTTTATAAGAACCTATAGATTATTCCACCGACAGGAAGAAATTGTACAAAACAAACTCTCGACTAAAATGAAAGAGAGCACGAAATGAAGTGGGTGTCACAACTGATACGATTGTGACATAACCATAACTTCGTGCACGAATATATGTCGTAGCTTCGAAAGGGTTAGTTACGCTTTATGACGACGCGACGCGGTGAGACCCGTGTGACAAACGGGCACCGTCGGCAAAGCCAACCTCATTCGTGACCATTTTTGACTGAAACACCGAGAGCTCCTCCCTTTCTACGGGACGTACTCCACCGATTTCTACACCTGGCCTCGCTCTGTCCTGTTTCACGGAACTGGTCGACATGCAAAACTCTTGAGACTCGTGAACCCGGCTTCAAACAGGGTCAAAATGCAGTTGAAAGAAAAGAAATTCAACCACCGTCATAAAAGAAGGTAAATAAATTAAATTATGGCTATTATTACGTCATATTAATTTTTATAACTTAGGGAAACATTCAAGATTCATCCAAATCTGTCAAATATCCTGTTTTATTTAGTGAAGTTCATAATAAATGTGTGAAGCTAGCATGTTCACAATACAAGAAAAAAAAATCTCATTTAAATAAATTAATCATCAGATAAACCATATTCATAGATAGAGAGAAGAAATACCTTTTGAGGTTCTTCTTCAATATGTTGGTGAATTGTTATACATAATACTATACTGTCAAGCACGTTCGTTCACTTTTTGGTTGCGGTTTTTTTTTTTCGATTTTACATCCACACAAGCTGGAAAAAATATAGCGTAGCTTGATGTAATTTAGAAATATTTCACCCAAACCATACACAATGCACAAACAAAAAAATTAGTTTGAACGAATGCGGGCGACAGTTTGGCAGTCCATTTACAACCAGTTTTTTTCCATGGATGAATTAAATTCTCATGGCAAACCTTCCATTATGTGGTCCACATTGCGGGCAATTATTTAGCCTCTTAAGAGATACCAATATGAATACTTTTGCTCGGTTACTATGTAACCCTATGCACGCTTTGCGTGCAACACCTGCCTCTTGTTCATATCTATGCCTTCTTGAGGTGTTTCATTAAATTTTAAATCGTGATTTAGAGTATTTTGATCTCCATGAACATGTGTTTTTGGTTGTAAGAAAATTCAATCGCAATATTTGGTTCTAGGAAGACATAATCCGAGGTGGTGGTCTTCAGTTGTTCTCTTTTAAATGCAAGAAAATCTTCGTAAGTCGTGGATGAGGTCCACTCTGGTCTGGTTACCAGTTTCTAAGGATCAACACGATCAGTCCATCTCCGAGTTTTCCTTTGAACGCATGATTGCTTTGCTTTTGTTACCATTATGAAAATTTTCTAGGAAGCTTCCTACCCTTGCTGCTGTTAACGTGGCAATAGTGTCCAGTCAACTTATGCACTAGTAAGCAAACACGTGCAAAAAACAGCAAGTGTTAGACTAGGGAGACGCTTAAAGTCTCAAAAGCTTCAATACCTCTGTAATGCAGAGGGAAATGAAAACTCACAAGCACACAACATGAAAACCTGCCGTGGCGCACAGCGGGGGACGGATGCGGCAATGTCAGTTTGTCCTAAAACCAATGCAAAATCACTGTTTTCAACGTAAATCCATGCACAAGCATCCAAACGCAGTACCGTCTGAACCTTCAGATGCAAAAACTCAAGCCGCACGCTACGACTGACCGCACACACAATTCCGTCATCAACCCGGCACCCAATCAAGAATCTGAAACGTAGTGGAAACGTTTTTACATCTATGGGTGGGTGGAGCCACCGACGCACCGCTCCTCTGGCTCTAGCAGGGTCTGCGTCAGAGATGTACACAAGCATGGACACGGCCGAGTGATCATAGTAAGCTGTGCAAACAGACCAAACAACTCACGTCATGACACTCCCCTTTGACCCGATGTTGCGCATGTCCATATACATGTAGAAAGGACACAAGTACGCAATGGAATGCTCAACGGTCCATGCTCACACACCCCCACTCTCAGCCCCTCTCCCGCAAGGGGTGAAGCCCAATGGAACGAATGGCAACCATGAAGCCATCGACTACTACGCATCCGCGTGAAGGACTCTCGCCCGAGGAAACTTTAAAAGCTATGCAATGAGGTTTGACGGCGAAGGCAATGTCGGGTCGCGTGGTTGTGGCGGAGTACATCAAAGAGCCAATCAAGCGCAAGTACAAGGTCACGTCCACTGTCTTATCCAGTTGTGGTAGATCATCCACCTTCAGAGCATCCTGCCCGTCAGGTGCGATGAGGGTGGAGGTTGTTGGAACTGCACCAAGGAAGTTAGCAAAATGGTCTCCCACAATGCGGGCGCAATGTGCCTAATGCAGCAAGAGTTTTTGCCGCTGACGACAACCAGCGATCTCCATCCCGAGAAACACGGCTACACGACCAAGGTCCTTCACATCGTGTAGGTAGCTTAAAGGACTGCCTTGGCCTCATTCACAGCCTCCATAGAAGGAGATGCAAGCAAAAGGTCGTCCACATAGACCAAGATGGCAGTGGAGCTCTCACCTGACCGTCTGAGAAAGAGGGACGGGTTGGCATTACTCTGCACATAATCGGCACGTGTCAGTGTGCCGATGATCTTCAAGTTCCAGCACGTAGGTGACTGTTTCAAGCCATACAATGCCTTCCACAAGCGCCAGACCTTGTCACCAACCTCAAATCCAGGTGGCTAGACCATGTACATCTCCTCCTCAAAGGTGCCATGGAGGAACGCGTTGTTCACATTTGTCTGGTGCAGCTCCCTGCTGTAGTGAGCAACAACCCCAAATAGGGTACTAGGTATAGTTATATGGCCAATAGGTGTAAACGTGTCAATGAAATCCACACCCTCAACCTACGAGAACCCCTTGGCCATTAACCGAGCCTTGTCGAAATCCGGTGTTCCGTCAGGCTTCACCTTCTTGGCCAACTTGGCCTCTACAGCCTTCCGCCTAGGTGGGAGGTCGACAAGCACATAGACACCGTGCTCATGCATGGCTCTCAGCTCATCCTCAGAAGCAGCACGCCACTGCTCTCCATCATCAGCCGACAGTGCCTGCTTCAACATGCCTAGATCTGGCGTCATCGAGGGAGAGCTTCGGGCGGCCAGAATGCACACCTCCGGACTCGATGTGACCACAACCAAATTACCTACGGCATAACAAGCGGCCAAGAACTCACGGGAAACCAGCTCGTGGCCGATAGGACATGCTAGATGCAACTCAGTGTAGTCTGCGTGGACACTCAAGCCAGGGGCATTCTTGCCAGGCTTGCCACTCTGAACACTACAAGTCGGGTGTCGAGGCACTGAGTCAGCAATTTTTTTAGCCCTAGAGGCCAGTGCTCGGAGACGACCACCTGGCTTGCGGGAGTAGCCTGACATTGAGGCGTACAACTCAGGCTGCGGAGAAGCCTGCTCGGCCATAGCCACAGGGGAGATGGGCGCATGCACGAGAGTGAGTGTGGCTGGGGAGTCTGTCACTGGCGCAGAGTCAGGTATGCTAGGGGACTGACACTGGCACACAATCAATTGTGCTAGAGGAGATTAATATTCACAGAGGACTAACAGTAACGGGAGCAGGCTAAGTTGCTGCATCTTTCATTGTAGGTTCCACCTCAGGCGATTCCTGTGATTGCTGCCATGTTGAGGGTTGCTTGATGAAGGATAGGCATCATCTTCTAACATTATTGAGTAAACTGTGCCACTGGTGCATTCCACATGAGGATTCTGTCATTACAAGGATCTTGTCCAAGTATAAAGTCCCCAAACCATGTGTAATCTCAAGTTTTCAGTCAGAATGGTTCGAACATTTGGGGGATCTATAGTCTATTGTCGAGCTCTTCTTTTTCAAGCATCCCTTGTTCAGTCTTCAAACCCAAATTCTAAATCATATCTTTACTTTCACGTTTCCAAGATGTCTTCCCATCCAACATCACCTGCATAGTTTTGTGACATTTTGAGCCCCTTGTTTGCACCTACAACAGTATTGTCCGTAGGTTTTCCTTACACCCCTTGTTGGTCTGTGTAACTTCAGAGACCCTCATTTATGGCGTCATGAGCTACTCAGATTGGTGTTCAATTGGTGCATATTTTTCCCACTAGATAGTGACTTCCCTGTTTCTTCCTCCCCTCTGGTGTTTCTTGATTCCTTTGGATTTTTTTACAGCTCCCCCACCCCCCCTCTTCCGTTTGCTGTTGTTGCTCGCTACAGTCACGCAAAATATGCACTGAATTTCCACAAATACAGCACGTCCGTGATGTTGAATACATGTCATCGATCTCCATTGGAATGGACATTTGTTTTGAATTTTACTTGTCTCCACCACCATATAGACTGTGAATTTGGGGTTGCTGACCGCTGGAATCTTGTATCCGAGAGTTATTGTCGAGGCTGCTGATCTTGGCGGTTACTGAAATCATTCACAAAACATCATCTCGGATGCCGAATAATGTGATGGATTGCCAAGCATTGCGTTCTATGCTGTTGTAGTGAAAGGATAGTTTGAAGGTGAAGCTACTGCTCGTGATGATTTTGGGAAAGCGTCTTGTATACTCTACCACGCTGGATTTCAACAAATCTGCTACAGCTTTTACGATGCTTCGGAACTCTCATCAAGCCAAAATGTACCACAGCGGCACACACATAGTTGTTCCACACTTCCGGTGGAGTCCAGGAAACCTTCCACGCTGGATTCGTCTGATCAAGAGGTAGAATACCTTAGGTTAGCAATGTGAGGCCGGTTAGTTGCACCAATGATCATGCTCCTTCAATCTCTTCTTGACATTGGATGTTTCATTGATTGGATCACAAATCAAAGTCGTGCCACGCAAAAAGTGAGACTGCAAGCTGGATTGTCTATGCATCTCTGCTGGTCCCTGGAGCAATGAAGACTATATTCAAAATTGTCAGCTACATCCACACCACTATTTCTTTTATTCTTATGGGAGTGACGGGGTTGAAAAGGGCAGGACAAATTTTGGAGCTCATTCAAGAGCAAGGTTTTTTTTTGCTGATGCCTGCTTCATGCGCCTGCGAATTCCTAATCTCCCCTATCATTGTGGTGAGTTGTGGTATTCTATCATTATTTGGGCTCTTGAGCTCTGACTTCTTTTGGTACAGATTGTCATCGATTCATTCTCGTAGGCTTATGCCTCTGGCCATCGCTCCACGTGTTACTCTAGTGGAAAACGGTGGGGATGATCTGTTTGTTGGATAAAATGCAAAGCTTGTCAAGCTGCCACCTCGTACCCTCTCGCGCCATGACCCCTTGTCACCCCACAAGGCACATTGCCTCCGGGTAGACCCACTCCCACAGTCGTGAGTGGGGACCCTGGCACCAATGCGCTTGGCTTGGCCACATTGTCAATCGCCACAATCCTACATCCGGGGTTGGCCCTGGGCTATGCCTTGCTCCATCTAAACCACCAGCGTGCCGTTGCGGCTACACTCACACGCTTGCTACCCGGGGCTCGAGACGCCCACGCCCTCACTCTTTGCTCCACAAAGCGACCAGAGGACCCAACCACCCTGCGTGAGGCTCGGCCCTCTCCCAAAGCCTCACACTGGGAGGCTGCATACGCGGAAGTGCTTGCCGCCATTCGGCAACATCATGTCTACGAGGTTGTCGACCTTCCCCTTGGTCGAAAGACCATTGGCGCCAAGTGGATCCTCCGGCGAAAGTGGAAGCCTGATGGATCCCTGGACAAGTACAAGGCCTGTCTTACGACCAAGGGATTTGCCCAGGTCCCTGGGGTGAACTATGACCAGATCTTCGCCCCGATCAGCCGGCTTTCGACTAGCCGGGCGTTGTTCAGCCTGATTACCCAGAACGGGTGGTAGCTGCATCAGATGGATATGAGCAAAGCCTTTCACCATGGCTCATTGGAAGGCGAGGAGCTCTACATGGTGCGGCCTCCAGGCTTTGACGATGGCTTTGGCAAGGTCTAGAAGTTGCAGAAGGCCCTCTATAGCCTGAAGCAGTTACCTCACTACTGGAATCAGGATATCGGTCGTATACTTCTGAACAATGGCCTCCTTCGCAGCACTACCGACCCCGCACTGTTTTTCAGCTCGCGAGGCCAGACCTTTGTCGCTGTCCTAGTCTATGTCGACAACCTACTCATTGCGTCACCAGATGTGGCTGCCATCCCGTGGGTCAAGGACCTGTTGCATGCTGCCTACGAGATGAAGGACCTTAGGTCAGCATGAGTCTTTCTAGGCATGGAGCTTGAGCATGATCGCTCCATGGGTCTCCTACACGTCCATCAGGCTACCCATGTCCAGACCTTGTCAGGGCAATTCGCTGAGGACCTGCCCCTCGTGTCGAGAGCATCCTCACCCATGTTACCCAATGGTCAAGCGAAGCTTAAGAGCTCTGATCCATACGTGGTGGGGGAGCCAGTAGACGTGACCACATATCTACGTGTCATTTGGTCACTGATGTTCCTGGCGACGACAACGCGTCCAGACATTACGTTCGTTGTCAACCTCCTTGCCTACTTCTCTCGGGAGCCACATCACCTCCAATTCAAGGACACAATCCAAGTACTGCACTATGTCGTCTCGATCCCACGGCGAGGTCTCATGTTCCATCGACACCCGTCCGTTGTTGTGTTGGGCTACACCGATAGTGACAGGGCTGGAAATCCTGATAGTAAGAGTCAAACTAGTAGGATCTTTCTTCTTGGCGGCACGGCTATCACCTGGCGCAGCTGCAAGCAAGACTGCATTGCACGCAGCACTCCTGAGGCTGAGTATGTGGCCCTTGGTTCTGGCGCATGTGAGAGCGTGTGGCTGCGTCACCCGTTGTTCAAGTTACGTCGTTCAGTCCTGTCCATCATGTTGTACTATGACAATGACAGTGCCATGGCCATTGTTTGCAATGATAGCATGCATCACACTCCCACAAAGCACATCAATGTTGAGTATCACTATGTGCGTTCATTGTTGCATGACAACAGCATCAACATTGTGTGGATTAAGATGGCACGACAGTTGGCTGACTTCTTGACCAAGACACTCAAGCGTGACTCGTTCAAGAACGTTGTGAGTGCGGTTGGTGAGCGTCCGCGAGGTTCTGTCTCTCTCTCTCTCTCTCTCTCTCTCTCTCTCTCTCTCTCTCTCTCTCTCTCTCTCTCTCTCTCTCTCTCTCTCTCTCTCTCTCTCTCTCTCCCTCTCTCTCTCTTCTCATTTCTGCTTGGTCTCTATGCTCTCTGCCCGTCTATGTGCACTACGTCTGTGAGTCATGAGGGAGTGTTGGTTTTCATGCATCTCTCGTTATACTCTGTTGTGTCCTCCTGACTTGTGTACATCATTGTGCAGATGACTGACGACGAGACGCGACAATGCTGGAGTGTCGTCTGATGGAGCCCATGCACGCTGAGCCCTACACGCATTTTGCCGGAGCCTCCTCCCTCCAATGTGCTCAGCTCCATCGGCAGGCCTCCTCAGCAGTCACTGTCACTGCATATGCTGTCTACACACGTCTAATGCTAGGTCTGACTGCACTGTTGCATCTGCACCACCATGTTCTACTTAAGGTCCAAGTTTCATGTTATTCGGGCACTGTTGGGATTGGGGACTAGCGTAGACGTCGCCTGGGTTTAGGCGGATATAACTCATTGTTACTAGGTGATTCTGATCGCACGACTACATTTGCAGCGTGTGTATTATGGTATGGTCCAGTTTCCAGGCAAAACGGACGACGCCCGGGTTTTGGACTGGCGGTTGTTTGGCAGGGCTCACTGAGAAAACCCTGCTTGCCAGAAAATAGGTCATTTTTCTGATTTGCTTAATAACTGAGTAACAACCTATGCAAAGCTGGGGGAGAGATAGAACTTGGAGGGGTCTCCCATTGTTTCTTATTCTTACTTCCTAATCAGTCATTTTTAGTTTTCAGCTATTGTATGGCGCTAACTCTAGCACACACGTTTCTGATTAACAGCACCAGAGCTATCACACTTAGATTCTGGTACACCAGACTGAGGGGGTAGCTTAAGCAACGAACTTGGGTTCTCGCAAGCTGCATCAGCAACAATGCTGCCTCAACCTGCTGCATTAGGTTTTCAAGCTAGTGTTATGTCCATGACATACACGTATCCCTAAAATCCGCGAATGGGCGTCATTACATTCACGGTCCACCGAGCATCAACTATAGGATTTTTACGCCGTCTGGCCAAGGCCATTTTGGCCAATTGCCCCGACCTCCAGTGTTGCGTTCGGGAAGTTTCTCGTGATTTCGACCACCTTTCAGAAAGGTCGACAGAAGTACCGTGACCTATGTTGATGTTTCCACATTTTTTTGTCAACTTCTCGACGGCGCTAGATGTTCACAAAGAAGCACCTTGATATTCTCGAGGGTACACTTGTAGTATACCCACTGTTGTTGCAACTAATGTACGCCTTCCCCATTTTATGCAGAAAAAGAATAGGACGGCCACTTTCACAGAAAAATACGTATAACATCCATGAAATGCAGAAAATACTTTTGAGGGCCACTGTTTGAAACTAATACTCCGGATGTCTCCCGAGCCAAAAACCATATGGGAAACAATGTAATTCTGCACATACCCACTTTGACACTCCACCGAAATGCGCCCAACAACATGAAAAGGAAACCTTCATCACTGACGCAAACACGGATTAGGTCTCGTGTGCTAATATTTTCCCTTTTTTTTAAAACATATATCGAGAGTTCAAAATGACTTACATGCTCACCATTATTCTTTGTATGCGTTTACTGATTCTTTACCTTAGTTGGTGTCTCTTTCACACTCTCCCCCCATCTCCCTCTCTCACTCTCTTTGTGTTTCTACAACTACCACTATGCTTAAGAGTCCTTGAGCTAGGAAATAGCAAAAGCATCGGTACCGGTATTGGCATCGAGCTGGATGGCTACTCGATACCAAGGCTGATACCCTCGATAGCCGCGATACCGGCACGAGGGCTCGATGCCGGTATTGACCGGCAACGCTGGGACTCCAACGGGCTGGCTGGCGGCAACGAGCCAGCCCGTCCACTCCCTGTTTGGCTACTCCTCGCCCGCAAATGCCAACAAGGACTATTGGGCTGTCGACCGGACGAGGTCCGATCAACAGCTCGCCCTTTGCTTTGGCGCTTTTCTCATTTCGACAACGTCGATATGAGAAATACGCCCAAAACAAATTGACGTCGATGTCGACTCGGCGTCCATATTTGCGCCGCAAATATGGACGTAAAGTCGACGTCGAAAAATATTTTCTGTCTGAGAGATTTTACGAAAACAATTATGTCGCTCAATTGTTTTTCACATTGTAGCAAACTGAAGTGAACAGTTTCAAGTGAACATGACTCTTTCGCTCGCTAATGTAACGAACAAGCGAAACAGTCCTTGAACAGGTCAGTAGACCCAGGGCCAATAGGCCCATTCGAGCGGCTTTTTTCTCGTTCGTGTTCAGAACGAGCACATAACGTGACCGTGGACATCCACGGTCGCGTGACTTTGATCTACACAAAAGACCAGCACCCAATGTCCGACGACAAAAAAAAGGAATGTTTAACTGGACATTCATGTGCCAAAAACACAACTACTTGTCAGCAAAAATATGAATAATAGAAAATTTTTCACATAAAGGGACAATAAACATAGGATGAAATAGAATATCCCATGAAACCAACGAAGAAGTAAAAATCATACTTCGGATACCCACAGTCGTTGAACTAATTCGTATGGAACCGGTGTAGCGTGAATTTCTGTACATTAGTGGGTATAGCATGCATGATCTCAGGCGCTTCGAGAAAATTGGATACAACACGCATCTTTTGTGTGAAGTGAGTACCGTGTCTAAAATGAGCAGCAAATGGCCAGGAGAAAATTCTGAAGCCCAAATAGTGGGTATAGCATAATTAGGCCATATTCTCGAAGCCCCCGGACTTCTCACTGCAGCTTCTCAAAAGGGCAATGTACCCCGCATATCCGCATTCCCAAAGGGCGGACCCTCCTACATCCACAAGCAGAAAACTATGTCCCCCATATCCAACACTTCAAAAAAGAAACACCCCATATCCAATGGACTTGTCGTTAACATCCTCATGTCTGGAACGGACATTTCAACTCCGGAATACCGATATGGCGTTATCATTTGAAAGAAGTGGACATGGGGTAATTATTTTTTGGGTAAAATGTGAGACTCTTGTTTCAGTAAATTACAACTGTCCCTGCTTGGAGAACTGTCCGCCACTAAATGACGTTGAATTGTCGCAGGAAAATGACACCGTCCAATAGTCTCATTTTGAATGTGTAACATGACAGCGTCCCCACCGAACGGCCTTTGTATTACGGGGGGATAACATTTGTGCAATTGGAAGTCGTTGGACACCATGTACTTGTTACCGATATTCATGGAGGACCGAATTTGTTGTAACGAAAACCACCCTTTACATACGCACTTACAATGGATAGCAAGGGCCGATACTGTGGACTTGCTGACCGTCACTGTCTACAGCCGCCAGCCTGTCAACCTTGTCCGAGCTGTCTCATCCACTGTTCACAATGCGTCGTTTGCGTGACGTTCCATGCGCTGACTCGATGTGTCGCAGTGCGACACATCAAGTGGGCCAGCGTGCATGTACGAGAGACGGTCAACCCCCGCGAACACATGCCACTATGTCTATTTTGTGTAGCATGCAGACATCGTGTCATCTAATTGCAGGGAGACCCTCGTCTATCGAATCCTGTCCACGATGTCCTGTGGTCCCGCATTGGACCCTGCTCTCAATCGCTGTCGATAGTAGGGTCCAATGCCCCGTCATGCTCATGAGACTCCCACCACGCAATGGTACTACGCACCATCGACGCGGATGTCAACCTCTGTGAGCCCGGTGACAGTGGATATCTCGTGTATTTATTTCCAAGTTTACATGTATTGTACCCATGGCGTCCAATATGACTGCCCAGTTGCAGTGGCCAGCGTTGCGTAGGCGTAGGTCATGCAACGCTCCTATGCTTTCTCAACCGCATGGTCTGACACGCCCTCACCCCAATGAGCCAGGTCTCGTGCCCCACACCCAATTCACCCAAAGCCTCGTTCATGACGAGCACTTTGAGCATGAGCAGCGTGCTCAGGTGCTCCTCATTTTGCCAGAACAAGCAAGAGACACTCTGAGGCTATCTCAGCCGAGTCATGCTGCTGGTAAACATTATTTCCCAGTTGTTCATATGGTCTGATACTTTTGGTTTTTTGGTCTGTCCAAAGCTCCCCTTTCCTCATTTGTGGTGCAGTGTCCTCGGACGATGAGGCATCGGGTGTGGCCCCAAAGCTATGTAAGGCCGAGCTTACGTTTCTTGCAGGGATATCCTTCCGAGACATGGCGGAGGCACGCGCAACAGCGGATAACTACACCATCACGAACCAAGGTGACTATGTGATGGCCACACAGTGAGAAGACGCGCTTCACTGCAAGGTGTGGGCGGTTCAAGGACAAAAATTACCCTTGGCTTCTCCGTGCCCATATGGCTCCAAACGGCGCCGGCGTCGTAGTGTCAAAGTTTGTCGACGGACACAAGTGTGTCCCGGGAGTTGGTCGAGGACATCCGATGAAGATTGTCAAGTGGGTGGCGCGGCAGATTGAGTCAACGCTAAAGCGGAACCTGACAACTGACGTGTAGACGTTGTCGTTCGTGGTGCGGAAAGCAACTGGCAAGGCGGTGGACAAGAACACCATGTACCGGGTGAAGACAAAGGCGCGAGAAAAGCCAAAGCCTTATCGTGGAGTCTTTTCCCTGTGTACTGTGACGCAATACGACATGTTGACATGTTGTTGGAAGCTGTTTTGCATTCGTTGAAGTCGTTTTTGACATGGCTCTAATTGTTGATTTTGTGAGACAGGTAGCAAGGGCTAGGATCCTTGCTGGTAGGATCTTTGGCTGCTCAACAGTGCAACATGTACAATAACAGGAGAAGGGTTGCGAACTGTGGACTGAAATCTTGATTGATGCAAAGTACAAGTATGGTACATGGAAAATCCTAGGCAAGCTAAGCTAGTACAGCTCCTCGCCCACAGAGGGGCAACGCCTTGCTAGGCCTTGTAGGCCGTCGTGGCAAGGATCTTGGCGTAGTCTCCAGGTTGACTGGCCTCCAGGGCAGCCTTCACCCAGGCTGTCAGGCCTTGCCAAGATTACAGGGGCCATGGAGGGATCCCTCGCACAGTCTTGGTATGAGCTCCAGAGTCAGAGGCTTGAGCAGATCTGAGTTCTTGCAGAATGCTGAGATAGATGTGAACTGAGAGGAGCTTCCCCTTTTATACGTGTGCACTTGGAAAGTTGACCACCTGAAGGAGAAGCTTCCTTCAGGTGGTTCAGGTGTGCTGCCTCTTGGGGAAGCTTCCTTCTAGGCAAAGCTTCCTGTAGGTGAGAGTCGTTACAAGCATCCCTCTAGGTTCAGGGAGAAGCTTCCTCATTGAAGAAGCTTCATCAGGTGTTCAGGTGCAGCTTCCCCAGGAGGTTGCTTGCTCTGTAGGATTTTCTCTGACGACCGTTGATCTTCCATGCTGCTGCATCAGATTTGTCAATCAGGACCCTCCTAAAGCTTGTGCCAGATTGACCCATGCAAGTTGAAGGGCCAAGCTTCATGCATGGTGATGGTGATGCAGTGTCGACCTCATGACAAGGGTGCATGAGTCTTGCCCAGTCAGTTAGAGGACTCCCTGACCAGGATAGCTATGCAGTGTTGTACAATAGGTAGCTCCCCTCCCTGCTAGAGCTAACTAGAGGCCTGCGCAACCACCTTGCGCATGCCAGCACACTATATTACAAACCAGACCCTTTAGACTGCTTCAGTGGTGGTTGCCAGAATTTATCTGGCTAGTACAAGAGAGAATTCCCAATAGACATGGACCAGGAAATTCACCGAAGAAATTGGTAACTTTCCGTACAATGCTCCGAATGCAGTGCCGTCTTCACCATATCAGAGCTTGACACCAATGAGTGCGTCCTCTCAACACTCCCCCTCGATTGGTGCGCTGGTGGTTTGAACTGTGTCACTCTTGCGGGCTCCCAAAAAATTCCTCAAGTGACTCCCATAAATCTTCATCAAGTAAATGGAGCTGAGTTTCCTCGTCACTGAGTGGAAAATCTGGAAAATCATCAATATCAGCTTCTGCACTCGAGGAAAAAAATGTTTCCTCTTGACTTGTACCGGGGTTACTTCCTGACCTATTTCAGGTCCACTAGCCCTCTTTTCGGTAAGCCTGTCATAACTGAAAACTGTAGGGTCGAGTTTGGACCACTCCAGGAAGTTTTTGGTTGCTTCATGCAAAAGCAACCCGTCTGGTGCTTCATGAGGATGAGGCTGCACATATTGGTTTTGCTCTAGAGGCTCCTTCCTACATCCTTCCTGCATCTCTCGAGTTGTAGAGTCTTCCAGAAAAATGATATCTGGGTTTTGTGTGGACTTTCCACTCGTAGTTGTAGTACAAAAGGCGTCTGGCTTGCTCTCGAGGGCATCGACAGTGTTTTCAGTTGCGACGTGCTTGTTTCGGCTAGTAACAGTTGCTGAAGTGGTAGTTGCTTCTTGAAAGACCCGCTTTAGACCTCCCTATCCGCGAGGTGTCGACTTAGAACCACAGTTCTTGGTCGATTTGTCCGCGTCGGTCGTTCGCGCGTTCTTCGACCGAATCAATGGCTCATCCTCCGATTTCACGATTAGAGGCAAGGCCCTGTTTTGTTCTTCACCAGCTGCAAGCTTGGTAGGTGGTGTTTGACCATTGTTCATGGTCATGCTGTGTCTGCTGGATTGTCCACTGGTATTCGCGTGCCTGCCGCACGATTTTGCTGGAGAGAATGCCGCCGATGCAAAGTTGAGGAGGCACTGCGCGCACCCTCCATCCACCGATTGCTTGACAGCCATCCCTTCTTTTGCCTTTTTGTATGCACTCGCTTTGCCACACATTCTGCTCGTACGCTGGCCCTGTTTAGCATGCGGGCCCTCATCACTCTCCCTCTCGCTTGCTGATGCCAGCAGCGAGGAGGCAGTTTCACGAGCGGCCGCAACATCCATGGCCGCTCGCTCGCCCATTCCTCACTGTCTCCTTTTTTTCCCTTTGTTCCTTGCTCGGTACCCTCACGCCCTAACCGCTGCTGTTCCGACTTCGCAGCCACAGTAGCTGCGCGGGCAGCTTCAGCTGCTCGCTCGGCACCCCCTTTTCCTCAGTGTTCTGACCGCGCAGCCTCGCTAGCTACGCTGTCCTTGCCAGCTGCTCCGGCAGCTCTCAAGCCTGTAGCTCAAATTTTGTGTATTTTCCCTCTGAGGTCGAGCAGCTGCTTTTGACCATTTCTAATGTCGATGCAAGTTTTTACAGTTGCGACAGGTCTAGTTTTGAACGCAAGAATTTCTGTTGCGCCGGCGGATCCTCCAGTCGAAAAAGAAATTTGAGACTGGCTTTTGAATTGCGGCTTCACTTCACTTGGGATACGTGGTGCTGCTGGGGCTATTTCAATAAGCTGGAGGCCGCTAATTTTTTTTGTTGTTCGGTGGTAGTCTCTTATCGAGTTGCTTTTGCAAAACGCCCCACATCATCCCGTGGTCCACAAAAGCCACGTCGGTTTGTTGAATGTCGGCCTCATGCTATGTCGGATTTTCTTGCTTCAGTCAATTTTGTCTCTTGGACCACGAAGCATGTGAAATCCGTGTGCATAAAGCAGTCTTGCGCAATGGCAGAGCTACGTGTGTTTGACTTCCGCGTTCCCTCCACGACCGGCCGCTTCCGCAAGTACTGTGAGAGGGCGTTGGAGGTGAGATCACACTATCCCGTGCATCTATAGAAAACGTCCTTTGGGACGCTCTTCGTCATAGAGTCGGCTGCTTGCTTTATGCCTGGCACATGCATGAGTTGGATCGTGTTGTCTTTGACCTTTGAACAATTCCGATGTCCACAAATGTCAATGTGTTTCATTCAGCCTTGAAACTTTGTCTAGTTTGCGAGGTCAATTGCAGACGTGTTGTCGACAAAAACTTTTGTCGGCTGCGTTTGAGGGAATCCGATGTCCTCCAGGAGGTTGCCGAGATACGTGACCTCCTGTGCTACTGAAGTCGCTGCCACGTACTCAGCTTCTTTGGAGCTGAGTGTGATGAGGTTCTGTCGCTTGCTGGTCCAAGACAATATTGCTCCGCCGAGCAAGGACACGAAACCCCTCGTACTCCGATGGTCTTCCACCATTCCTCCAAAATCTGCGTCGATGAAGCACTCAAGGTCGAGGCCGGTTGTTGTCCCAAAATCAAGACTGGTGTCACCTATTGTCTTTAGGTAGCCTAGAGCTCTATCGAGCTCCTTGCACGCCACCTTTGTGCAGGTCTCATTGCCGCGTGCTCACGGCGAACTGTAGATCTGGCCGTGTACAACCAGTTGTGTGCATCAACGATCCGACTCTGCTGCGATAGTTGGCCTCGCTCCTCCCCCTCTGTCCCTGATGTGTCAACTACTGCTGTGACAGAGGTGTTGGTACATGTCGAAAGGGAACGTTGAATCGCTCACAAACTTTGCAAGCGTATGTCTGCTAGCTCAAGTGAAGCGTTTGCACTTCACGGTTGCGTTCGATGTTCATGCCCAGGTAGTACTCAAAGCTGGGCATGAGTGTCACATTGACTTCCTGTGCCATGGCAGTTGCTATGGCCTTGATGAACTCAGCCGATGGACCAATGATGAGAAAGTTGTCGACGTAGACCAGCACGTAGCATTCTGGCTGCGTGTCTAGTGATGGCCGATGTAGGAAGAGACAGTTGTCATATGCTGAAGGCTCAAAGGCTTGCAGCATCCTGTACCAAAGTAGGGGACTTTGCTTTACTCCGTACAGACTCTTCACCACGTTGCATACTCTACCACTCCCGTTGTCGTAGCTCTCTGGAGACTTCATGTAGAAGGTCATATCTATCTCACCATGCAGAAAAGCATTTTCTACATCGAGCTGTTGCACCTCAAAATCCATCACTGCTGCAACTGCCAGCATGATGCGGGCAGTGGTGTAGTGGCTCACAAGAGCGTAGGTGTCAAAGAAGCCTTTCCCCTCTACATGCGTGAACCCCTTTGCCACGAGGCGAGCCCTGAAATCTTCAATGCTCTCATCTACTTTTGTCTTCACGCGAAATACACACTTTACTCCCACTAGTCGAGATCCAGATGGAAGCTCTATGAGCTCCCACGTCCCTTGATCCATAAGACTCTAGTACTTCGCGTCGATTTCTTCCTTCCACTCTGCAGCATGCTCACCCTGTAAGGCTTCCTCCAAAGTTTTAGGTTCAGGCGGTAACTCGTTTTCTGAGACCAGAGCAGCAAGGTGAGTCATGGTGAAGTCCGCTAGGAAGTCATCTGCTTCCTTGTAGATGGAGTAAGCAGTAATCACCATGTTTAACTCTTAGATCTTTTGCTCCTCTTCTTGTTGTAACTGCTGTCCCAGGAGGCGCGTGAGACGCCTTGATGCCGAGCAGCTCCATCATGTGGTTTCCCCGTCGCATGCGCACCATCCTACACGCTCACGGTCTCCCTTTTGTCATGAGGTACTACGAGTGCCTCATGATCAATGGTGATGCGTTTGTCCCGACGAGCATCCAGGGCCATACACAGGGCCACCGGCTGCTGATCCGTCTCATCCAGATCAACAAGGGTGAGTGGCGCACTATTGCTTCTCCCTCCTTTAGCGTCTCCACGTAGGAGTCAAAGAGATTCTAGAGTAAAGCACGCTCACTTGACTGGTTAGCCTCCCAGGCAGAGCGGGTCAGGTTCTCAAAAAAGATTGTGTCTCCGTTGGTGACGATGCGATGGGAAACCACGTCATAAAACTCCCCATGTTGCTTTCTCCGCCACCTTCCGCCAACGTTCCTTTGGGACATGAAACAGTGCCATGCACCCGAAGGTGCGTAACATGGCGATGTCGGGCTTGTCATCATGCCATTCTTGGAATGCTTTCATGCTTGGTAGCGACACGTGTGGCACGCGGTCGCGCACCCATACTGCTTGACGGAGTGCAAATGGCCACCACAAGTTGTCAAGCTGTGCTCCTAGTAGCATCAACTTCAGCGTCTCTTGCATTGTGCAGTTTTCTCTCTCTGCCACACCATTCTTCTGCAGTCTGTATGGCATAGAGAAATGCTGCACGATGCCAAGATCCTCCAAATGCGTGGCAAAATCTGTGCTTGTGTACTCACCTGCCCCGTCTGAGCGTAGAACCTGTAGTTTCCTGTTGCTCTGCCTTTTGACCATTGCCAGCCTCTTGAAAAAGCATGCTGGTGCTTCGTCCCTTGTGGGGAGTGGATAGCTCCACACCATCCTTGTGGCATCGTCAACGAAGAGCAGAAAGTACCAATTTTCCCCATAGATTGTGGCCATTGGTAGAGGTCCACATATGTCAGTGTGGACCAGTTTCAGCTTTTGGCTAACGTCGCACTTGGTTGCCACAGGAAACATCTGGCGTGGCAATTTGGCATGCACACATTCTTCACAAGGTTCTGCTGCATCCTTGCTGCCACTTCCCTTGATGTCAAGTCCGTTGACCTGCTCGTGCTTCTGCATTGTCTGTACGGTTTGGTTGCTGATGTGGCCGATTCGTCTGTGCCACAAACTGAGGTCTGCGCTAGAAACTTGGTGGAGACTAGCTGTTGCGAAGTGCGTCTTTGGCCCTTTTGTTGGAGCTGGTGCTTCAAAGTCTAGCTCAATCATGTCGTGTGGAAGAAGGTGACCTTCAGCGAAGGTCTCACCTTCACGGCTCTTAAGGGTCACATGCTGTCCGCTGCTGACGATTTGCGCGCCCCTAATCATCAGCTGCCCTAGTGAGAGGAGGTTCACCGCGATGTCAAGTATGTACAGCACATCCCCAAAATTCACCTGAGCACCATTATACCCACTCACTATAATCTTTCCTTTGCCCAAAACAGGCACTTGCCGCTTGATCGCCACCGTGAGAAAGCCTTTGCAGCGGGGTTCCAGCTCGTGGAGGCAGGCCTTGTCATGGGTGATGTGCGAAGTGCACCCACTGTCAAGGTACCACACGTAGGTGGAGCGGACCAGCTCATCACTCCGCTTGGTTGAGAGCTGGAAGACAGATCCTGTGTAGTCAAAATGCTTCTCTTTGTCTCTATCTTACTTCTTGGCCTCTTTGTTCTCGCCCCTCTCACGCTGCTTCTCCTTATTGCCAGCTGCCTTCTTCTCCCCCTTTCCTCTTGAGTTGTTTTCTCTATAACGTTGCTTTCGCTTTGCCTTCTCCTCATCCCACATCCTTTTCCTACACTCCCGCTTCATGTGCCCAATCTTCTTCCAATAATGGCACTCAATTGCAGGTCGTGATTTTGCATTTTGGCCGCGTGCACTGCGGATGCTGGCGTTTGTTCCAGAGTGGGCGGACGACTGGGTTGATGCGGGGTTCCTCGTGGACTGGCTGTTCCATGAGGATTGAGCAGTGGAAACGGCAGTGCTCACACCTTGGTAAGTCGAATTGCTCAGGATTCTCTCCTTCTCTATTGGCAGTTACCGTTCGCGTTGCTCTGTCAGAAGCATCTTGCAAACGTATACTTTTGTGAGCTCTGCTTCATGCTTGAACTTGAGTACTTTCCGGACATCGTCCCAGTCCCCAGTCAGACCGTTGAGGAGAAAGGTCACAAACACAGGCTCAGAGACCGGGAAGTCTGTCACTGCGAGCTGGTCGCAAAGTGACTTCGCCTTGTTGATGTACGACTCGATGTTGTTGAAGCTGTTGAGTTTGATGTGCAACAATTCCATCAGGAGGTGAGATTTGAAGGTTGACTCGCCATACATGTAGGTCCTTAGCAAGTAGGATCAAGCTTGGCGAGCTGGCTCTGCAGTCTCGTTGTACATCCGTATGGATCGCTGGATGCAAGGAGTAAGATGGTTTTCCAGCACCATGAAAGCAGCTCGAGTGAAGTAATTGTACTCAGCCACCACGCTAGACAGCGATCCTGGGGACGGAGGCGTGTAGTAGCCATTGTAGAACTTCCAAATGCCATGTATCTGGGCCGTTTTTTTGAACTTGTGCACCCAGTGCAGGAAGTTCTCGCCATTGAATTTGTCAACCTTGAGCTTGTGCACATGTAGTGAGGTTGCTGCTTGGGGCACACCGTCCTCGAGGCCTTGGTACGCCTCGCCTTGTGCAGTCACTTGTGGGATTGGCACAAAGCCTTGTGCCGCAGGTTGCACCACATGTGGTGGTCGTGCTACTCCCACATAGACAAGTGCTGGTTGTGCCGCAAAGGGGTGCGACACTTGTGCTTGGTGCATCTGTTGGTAGTGTACCATGGTTGGCACCATCGGAGCTGGTTGTGGCTGTTGAGCCACGAACGACTGTGGCATGCCTCCTTGAGGTGGTGCAGCCGGCTACACCTACGGAGACATGGCTGGTTCCACGATTGGAGGAGGGCTTGCTTGAGGCCGATGTGCAAACGATCCTTGCAAACCATGTTGCTACTCCATCTGCTGTTGCTATTGCTGAAGCTAGTGCTGTTGAAGCTGTTGTTGCTGAGTCCATGCCAGTTGCTGCTGAAGTTGTGCGATTTGGGTTGCTTGAGCTGCATGTGACTGTTGTAACTATTGTGCATTTGCGATTCTTGAGCTGCATAGATAAGCTGCTCTTGTTCACGTAGGAGCTCTTGAGCGGATATCTGCTGCCTCAGCGCCTCCCTCTCACACTCCACAACTTGACGTGCTGCGGTTTCTTGTTGCGCCATACGTTGCGCCTCCTGAGTAAAGTGTTGCACCTCTGCAGCTTGGCGTTGTGCGTGGTCGGTGACATGACACCCTTGCTGTTGGCCCATGCGCATGCCATGCAAAACTAATTGATCATCAAGTTCAGGAGAAGCTGGCTGAGCGTTCTCCTCTTCCATGTTGCTCGTGCTTCTGTGCAGGTTGAACGTCGCTCACGCGTGTGAAGTGGCATCACCTCCGCCTCAGACTCAACACTTGTATAGGGCTGATGGAGAACGTCTCCACCACCAACGTAGTCTACTGCTACTGCTGCTACTAACTGCTCAGAGCACCACCTAGGACTTTGATACCATGTTGATTTTGTGAGACAGGCAGCAAGGGCTAGGACACTTGCTGGTAGGATCTTTGGGTGATCAGCAATGCAACATGTACAATAGCAGGAGAAGGGTTGGGAACTGTGGACTGAAATCTTGATTGATGCAAAGTACAAGTATGGTACATGGAAAATCCTAAGCAAGCTAGGCTACCATAGCTCTTGCTAGGCCTTGTAGGCCGTCGTGGCAAGGATCTTGGCGCAGTCTCCAGGTTGACTGGCCTCCAGGGTAGCCTCCACCCAGGCAGGCATTCCTTGCCAAGCTTACTCGGGCCTTGGAGGGATCTCTAGCAGAGTCTTTGTCTATTCTCTAAAGTCAGAGGCTTGAGCAGAGCTGAGTTCTTACAGAATGCTGAGATAGATGTGAACTGAGGGGAGCTTCCCCTTTTATACCTGTGGACCTGGCAAGTTGACCACCTGAAGGAGAAGCTTCCTTCAGATGGTTCAGGTCTGCTACCTCTTGGGGAAGCTTCCTTCCAGGCGAAGCTTTCTGTAGGTGATAGTTGTTACAGGCATCCCTCCAGGTTCAGGGATAAGCTTCATCATGTGTTCAGGTAAACTTCCCAAGGAGGTTGCTTGCTCTCTAGGAGTTTCTCTGACGACCGTTGATCTTCCTGAAGCTCCTGCGAGATTGGTCCATGCAGGTTGAAGGGCCCAAGCTCCATGCATGGTGATGGTGATGTAGTGCGGACCTCATTCCAAGGGTGCATGAGTTTTGCCCAGTCAGTTAGAGGACTCCCTGACCAAGATAGCTATGCAGTGCTGTGCAGTAGGTAGCTCCCCGCCCTGCTAGAGCTAACTAGAGGCATGCGCAACCCCCTTGCGCATGCCAGCACACTATATTACAAACCAGGCCCTTTCGACTGGTTCAGTACTGGTTGCCAGAGTTTATCTGGCTAGTACAGGAGAGAATTCCCAGTAGATATGGACCCACGAATTCACCGTAAAATCCATAACTTTCTGTACAGTGCTCCAAATGCAGTGTCGTCTTCACCATATTGGAGCTTGACACTAGCGCATTTATCGTACCTCTCAACACTAATTTTGTCTTCCATATGCTCTACAGCTGAAGCGTGTGGACCAGAACACACATGCCATGGCGGAGGCAACCAATGATGGCGTCTTCATCCGGGCTTTTGTCGCACCTGGTGCCACTGTCCTGGGGTTCCAGCACCCTCACCGCGTCCTCACGATGGACGGAACGCATCTGAAGAACGGGCACAAACAGGTGCTCCTCATCAGCTAATTTTTTGACACCAACGACAACGCTATATCCATGTCGTGGGCCATGGTTGAGGGCAAGAACGAAGGCAACTGGGAATGGTTTTTGGAGCAGCTTGCCATCGCGTATCCCACAACCGTAGAAAAGGGTACCATCATCATTTCAGACCATGCCAAAGGTTTATTGAACGCAGTGGAGAAGAAGCTGCCAGGGGCACACCACACCTACTACTGCTACCAATTGCGCCAGAACATAAGGCAGAAGTTCGGGAAGCAAGCCGGCTATTGATTCTGGCGGCTGGCACATGCGCTCACACAAGCCGAATGGAGAAGGTGTGAAGAACAACTGCGCGTCGTCAACTCCCGTGCTGCAGTGTACCTTCTCGAAGCAGACGGGGTGGACGGCATTCCAAAGGAACAGTGGGCCAGGTTGTACTGTCCTCTCAGGCCTGGTGGACACACGAGGTCGAACGCGACGGAGTCTTTGAACGCCCGCATCGTCGAGTACAGAAAAATTTTCCCCTTCTACTACTTTGTGTCCCTATACGCGTGGGTGCAGTGCCTCCTTCTAGATAGGTGCAAACAAAGCAAGTCTTGCGTAGGAAAACTTGCGCCGACGCCGGCAATGCGCCTGCTCAACAGCAACGTTTTAACCCATAACTACGACATCGTGGAGGAAGGGCCTCAGAGTTGCAGCGTGACGAGGCCAAGCAACCCGACCCGCATGATGACCGTGCAGGTCCCTACGTGTGTGGAAGGAGTGGGGCCAGCCCTATGCACGTGCATGCACATTTGTGATCGGCCGTGGGGAGCAGGCGGAGGCACTGTGCGACGTTGGACTGTCACGCTTGGCATACAGGTGCACTTACAACTTCCCCATGCCAGGCGTTAACCTAGCGTCACTGAAAGTCCTAGAGGGAGTACTGTGGCAGCAGCCTGGCACAAAAAAGTGGAGCAGGGCGGCCAAAGAGCGCGAGGTGGGATCACGAGGACAAGCGATGGAAGAACTACATCTATCCCCGCTACCGTCAAAAGGGCCACACGATGAGGAATTGCACGAAAAAGCCTGCTGTGGCTCCTGCTGCTGAGGCAGCTGCCAATGCTCTTCAACGCCAGCTTCAGCGAGCAGAAGCAGCCGTGAGGATTTAGGCCTATGTTGGTAGGTGGCCTCCACCCGAGACCCAAGCAGAAAAGGAAGCTACAGCAGCTGCAATAGAAGTAGCCGCAGCTGCCACTGGTGCTTCCCGCAACACTGCCTCAGTCTCATGTGATCTAGGCACAGCAGCACAAAACGTTATCCTGCTTTCCGATGACAGGCCAGGCACCAGCGTGTTGGGAATTGGCGCAGGCTGGGGATGGGCGGGACAGGCAGGTCGCAGGAGCACAACCGAGAATGCACACAGAGTTGCTGCTGCAGCCTCCGCAGTCATTGCGGCAACTGCAAGGGCACTAGGACAGAGTGGTGCCGTCAACGACGACGATGAGTACGACCCCGAGGCAGCGGGATATGACTCTGCTAAAGAAGAGATCTACGACATTGAAAGACACATTCTCAGTGACTCGGACAAGGAGGAGCAGGAGGACGGGGAGCAGTTCACTGACCCGCATCAGCAGAGGGAGTGGGAGGCAAGAAGTGTTCGTTAGTAGCAATAGGTGTGCATCATGGACGGCTGGGAGGAGTGCGCAAAAGAGTGGGATGACGAGCCCGATGTGTTCTGAAATGTAACTTTCACATGTTGCTTATTTCAGTTGTTAGTCTCTCAGTAGTAAAAGCTACCCATTGAAGCTCTAACCTCGTCATTTGTGTGTTGCAGCTCATGGCCAAGGTGGTCCAGTTGGGAGCACACATGGTTACAACTGGAAGGAACAAGTGGGAATGGCAGGATGGTGCCTGACCTCCAACACTCGATCAACAAGGAATGTCACTGAGCCAAGACTATTGTGAAGGAGGATTAGTGTTTAAGAGCTAGGACAACAGTGGGGTCAAAAGCAGTTGGGGTATGGTGGCTCTGTTGTGCACACGAACGCCATGGAAATTTTGATGGTAAAGAAATGTTTCTTCCATATCTTACTTGGTTTTTGGTTAACAAGTGTTTACACGGGGCCAATGTGCTGTCAAACTGTACACTCAATGACATAAGCCAAATATGGACTCCCAAAACATGAATTCAGGGATCCTGTGCAGACATCTAGTGCTATAAAGGACTCCCTACGTCCTGTAGTTCATTCTTTTCCACACAAGTTCACTTCATATGTCTCATTTTAACGCCGGAGCCTGGTGTAATGGGTCAAGTGGCATCCTTCCTGGCTGGAGCCGGTGTCACATACACCCTCCTGACGTGGAAGGAATGGGCACCTAGGCCTGTTCACATTGTGAAGATGTACATGTGTCCATGTCAACATGGACACTGTCAGAAATGTGACACTCCATGTCACGAGGAAGATGTCTTTTACGACATGGAGGAGACTGACATAGAGGGCGCTGACTCAACATCATCCGACTCTGGAGACGATGTGGAGTTCGTCGAATGCTACCCTGATGGCTTCTGTCTCACTGGCAACTTGTGTCCTGCCTATGAGATCATGGCGTGGATCCATTCATTGCCACCTACGGTCCAACGATGGTTGGTCAGTGGACAGCCCGGTCCGTTCCTGGCAGGCTGTGCACACTAAGTGCGCTGGACAACAAAAACTAATGACTTTGTGAATTACCTTTGTGGATGGAATAGAGACGGTGCTCTATTTAAAGTGGCCTGGTTGCGCAAGTGTGTGTTTGTCCGTGTCACATGTGCTGTGGAGATGTTGATGTTAAACCCATGAAAAACTTACTGATGTACCCATTGTCCAGGATACATTATGCAAAAAGCAATGATATAAAAACACATGTTCGTACGAAATGTATGAAAGTAGAAAGTGGGATACCAGGGTCGATTGTGCAAGTATATATTTTAGTGTGTACCTGATGTCTGTCCACACATGGCATTGACTCTACTACTATTTGCAACCATTGTCATTGTAGTGTTCTTGTTCACTTTGTCTTTGTCATCATTCCGAGGACAGGAATGGGCACCACATGATTAAAATTGACACACCTATAACGATGTACCCAAACATGTCAATTGGAATGTTCTACATCTTTGCAGGGAAAGCAATGTTGAATGGCCGATTCCGTTTCCGACAGTAATGGGTATCCCGTCATTAAAAGATAGATAATTATAACTAATGCACCATGGGGTCACATACGCGACGTTGTCATGGGATGCATGTTGGTTATTGTCACAAACACGCGCAAGTGCCCTCTTGTCTCCATTCATGCACACACCTCACCACTACAGGTGATTGAACTGGATTAAGGCTCCCTGGTGCAAGACTGTGGTGCAGCATGAAGTGCACAGTGGAGATGCCTCCATCAAGCTGCCGAGTGGTGGCTTCAGCACCAGCCTTGTCACATGCCTTAGTTTAGTGATACCCCTCACATGCTAAAAAGGGGATACAACTTGTAGGATTGCATGCTTGTTAGTTGATTGAACACTTGCATGTTCCTAGAGTGGTGAACCGGGTTGCTGATCCCTCGGGACCACACGTCCGGCTTGTGCCGGCGTGTGAGAAACCGCCTGGAGCTCGTTCGCTCCAGGGTCGGGNTGTCTCCATTCATGCACACACCTCACCACTGCAGGTGATTGAACTGGATTAAGGCTCCCTGGTGCAAGACTGTGGTGCAGCATGAAGTGCACAGTGGAGATGCCTCCATCAAGCTGCCGAGTGGTGGCTTCAGCACCAGCCTTGTCACATGCCTTAGTTTAGTGATACCCCTCACATGCTAAAAAGGGGATACAACTTGTAGGATTGCATGCTTGTTAGTTGATTGAACACTTGCATGTTCCTAGAGTGGTGAACCGGGTTGCTGATCCCTCGGGACCACACGTCCGGCTTGTGCCGGTGTGTGAGAAACCGCCTGGAGCTCGTTCGCTCCAGGGTCGGGTTCGATCCCTGGGTGGCGGCCGGGCCCCACGACGAGTGTCTCGCGTGGGTGGCCCAATCAACTGGCTCTCACCACCTCGCTCACTCTTAACTCTCGTCAAGCTGTGTCTTGATTCCTTCACTTTGCTAAGTCGTGAGCGTTCCCCGATCCATGGCGTACTCAATTGCTTGTCACCTACTTGCTTGCTAGCATAGTGCCTGCGCCTACCTACTGGTATCAGAGCAGGAGGGCTGTCCCTCCCGCCGCGACGTCCTGGGACCTCATGAGACTCACGCGCTAAGCGACGGGTGATCCCGCACAAGCCACAGCATGAGACTGCGGCGGCCTAAGCAGCAGCAGCAACAGCCATTCTGTGCAGCCGCTAGCATCACACTCGTGAACCCTAGCACGAGACCGTGGCAGCTTAGGCAGCAGCAGCAGCTGCCATTCTGTGCAGCCGCCAACATCGAGCGACGGGTGATCCCGCGCAAGGCACAGCACGAGGCCGTGTCGGCCTAAGCAACAGCAACAGCAGCCATTTTATGCAGCCGCTAGCATCGCACTCGTGAACCTTAGCACGAGACCGTGGCAGCTTAGGCAGTAGTAGCAGCCGCCATTCTGTGCAGCTGCTGGCATCAAGCGACGGGTGATCCCGCACAAGCCACAGCACGAGGCCGTGGCGTCCTAAGCAGCATCAGCAGCAGCCACTCTGTGCAGCTGCCAACATCGCACTCGTGAACCTTAGCACGAGACTGCAGCAGCTTGGGCAGCAGCAGCAGCCTCCATTCTGGGCAGTCGCTAGCATCAAGCGACGGGTAATCCCGCACAAGCCACAACACGAGGCCGTGGCGGCCTAAGTAGCAGTAGCAACAGCAGTCATTCTTTGCAGCCGCTGGCATCGCACTTATGAACCTTAGCATGAGACCGTAGCAGCTTAGGTGGCAGCAACAGCCGCCATTCTATGCAGCTGCTAGCACCAACCTGTGAACCTCCTTCGAGTCACAGCTAAGCTGCGAGTGATCTCGTGCAAGCCACAGCACGAGACCCTGGCAGCCTAGGCAGTCGCAGCAGCCGCCGCTTTGTGCAGCTGCTAGCTTCGCAGCCGTGACCTCAGCTTCAACCCTGCAGCTAGGCTTGACCCCAGCACACTCTCAATTACCTCGGGCTGCCCTGAGGCAGCCCAGCATTCAGAACGCTGGCGTCTCCACCTGAGATCGAGCCCGCCCCTCCGTCATCCACAGCAGCTCGGGACCGTGCACGCACTGACAAGGAGCTCACGTACTACAAGGAGCGGGCGGAGAGAGAAGTGTGGTCGAGGGTGCGTCGTAGCAGTCTGGGGTATCACCCCGGTGAAGACTACGATCCCGCTGATCACTACGCATGGGCAGACGCAAGGGACTACGCGACTCGTTGCCAATCGGCCGACGACGACTCTCCAACGTCGCTGAACCAGCCGGTAACAGCACCACAACGCGACCACCGACCTCTTCACTCTCTGGTAAGCCTGCCCATTTCCCATAGGACGCGCCCGCAACACCGCCTTGCTGTTCCCCGTGGTGCAGCTCCACCTTCTGCAGCAGCAGCACCAGAGGCCTCCGCTCCGCATTTTGCTGCATCCCCAGCCGCAACTGCTACGGAACCCATCTCGTCTCTTGATATTCTTTCAGCACTGCAGGCTACCCTTGCATCCAGTGCTGCCGTTGCCACTACTTTTGCAGCCACAGTACGTGCCGCACGTGCATCAGCCAGCACTGCTGCTGGTCGAGCCATTGACACATACACTGCAGCGGTTGACCAGGGACCTTTGGCAGCCTCTGCCGTCAACGTAGCCAATTAGATTGCTGCAGCAGCAAACGCAGTTGCATCTGCCGCAGCCGCAGCAGCCACAGTACTCTCCAGTGCAGTTGACTCCGCCAACGCCTCCACAACACAGGCAGCCTCTCTACCCTCCTCATCACTGTCAGTCACTCGGCACATACAACTGTTGGTCTTGACCGCTACAGTCATCGCCACTCTGTCAGGTGCAGCCCTGACAGGTGTAGTCTGCTTTGTGGTCACCACATCAGCCTTTGTCGCAGTCGTCGCCTCCTCAGCTGCTGCGGCACTGCCACCACTGTTCTCTCTGCACCACCGTGCGTGGTGAGCTTGCCTTCTCTTGTTCTCCCGCTCTCTCTGCCTTTCCTGCATCGGCGTGTTCGTGCGTTCAGGTTGTTACCTTGCAGCGCACTTCCAACACCGATATCTTACTTTCCCACGCCCACTGGGGCAAGGGAAACTCTGCCAATTTTTTTTCGGCAGAGTCACGTCGCTGGCACAATGCCAGTCGACGATGACCAATACACAGCACTGCAGGCTGAGCTTCAGCGTGAGCGCACTGCGTTGCAGGCAGTTCTCAGTGCTCAGCGCGCTGCTGAGGAAAAATTTAAGGCTGAGCAGGCTGACCAAGAGACATTCGGCGATCACATTGCTGACTTGCTTCTGAATTGTCTGCAGCCCACACTGCGTAGCACTCAGTCCGTTAGCATTGCTGCACCATTTTCCACTTCTCCCGCTTCCGCTTCCACTGCCGCTGGCACATCTTCCTCTGATCCACTTACAGTCGCCGCAACTGCTGGCGCTGCTGCAGCCAAAGCCCTTGCTCCATCAGTGCAACGCAAGCTTGACTTTGACTCCACTCCACCCCATTTCACATCCAGTCTGACTTTTCACTCTTGGGAGGTTCGTTTCAGTGCCTGGGCGCAAGGGGAACAACTCTGGGAATACTACCATGCACCCAATCCCTCAGCTGTCCCACCTTTTGTGCCAGTCGATTCTGAGTCGGCACGAGCGGTCCGTGCCCTCATTCACGCCGGACCAGACGATCTCACCAATGAGATTGGATCCTACAATGCTGACACTGCACGTCGCACCCCCGCTGACCCGGTTGGGGCTTATGCCCTGATCAAGTGGCGCACGACAATCTCTGGACACGCAGCACAGAGCGTCCTCACCGTCAAGTTCAACACGCTCTCCATGCGTGCTGACGAGACTGCTGATGCCTATTGGGCTCGCAGTCTGCGACTGCTGCGTGACCTCGGCAAGGCCGCCCCAGGCCAACTCCCTGATGTCCTCTCCATCGTCAACGGCCTCATCCCTGAACTCAGCGACATCTTTCGCGAAGTGAAGGCCACAGAGTTGGAGCATCTGGCGACAATCCCTGTTCCCGCCGACGCACCCCCTGGAATTGGGGCTTTATGGGAGTTCACCTCCCAGCACCTCACCGACTGGTGGAGCTCCTTGTAGAACAAACGCATCCACCGCGCAGCCGTTGCAGCAGCAGCTACCGCACTTCCCTCCTCCACCTCCTCAGCCTCCAGCTCTTCCTCCATCTCCACCTCTGTTACTACTGCCACCTCCCTTGCTTCCCAAGGGGGTGGGCATGGTGGAGGGGGTAGCAAAGGTAAAGGCCGAGGAGGTGGCACTGGCGGTGGCGGGCAGGGGAAGAGTGGCAAAGGTCGCGGTTCTGACAGCACCGCATCCCCCTCTTCCTCCTCCAGCACTGTCACTTGCTGGAACTGCGGCACCGCTGGTCATGCGGCGCCCAAGTGCCGTGCACCACCAGATGATGCACGCCTGGCCTCCGCCATGCGTGCTCACTGGGCACGCTCTTCAGGGTCTGGTGGAGGCTCTGCCCGCTCCTCCACCTCCGCGGGGTCCAGTCGTGGCTCAACGCACACTTCTCCATTGCCTACAGCAGCTGTCTACAGCACTGTCCTCTCTGCACCTTCTCCATCCGCACCCTGGGGTTGGCCCCCGGGATTTGGAGGCCCTGTCTACTTCGGGCCTCCCTCTGGCTTCTACTCACCTCCAACATGGGCTTCCTCCACCCCTGGTCCCCAGCCACCCTCCTCTACCGCACTCATCATCAGACCACCTGAGGACGACCGCCAGCTGGACTCTGCGCTCTCTCACGCCGTCCACCAGCGTCACCTCCGTGATCAGGGAGGTGAGAGTGTACGTTCGGTTGAGGAGGGCCTTGCGTGTGCTGTTGACTCGTCTCTTCGTGGACCCCCCCGGTCATGTTTAGGGATGTCCCCCAGTTGACGTCCCATGGATTGAGGATTGGCAGTCGTACAGTCTCCCT
>SZWC01002137.1:83516-101558 GCA_023375785.1 Penium margaritaceum | reverse complement strand
GGATGAACTTGCATGGTGTCGGGGAGTTTGAGTCCTGCAACTACCGGAGTTTGCATGCGCTCGATCTCAAACGGTCCCAAACATCGGGGTTTGAGCTTCGAACAGTCAGCTCCTCGGAGTTTGATGTTCATAAAGCTGAGGAGGACGCGATCGCCGGCGGCGAAGACATCGTCACTGCGATGCTTGTCGGCTGCTCGCTTCATCGCTGCTTGCGTCTTCGCGAGAGTGTGCCGTTTTTCCTCCCAGATAGTGGTGAAGTCGCGGCGTTGAACGTCAACCGCGGGAATGTTGCTTTGGCTGTGTAGTCCTGCCAGTGTGGCGGGAATTCTTCCATACACCACCTCGAATGGAGTTTTACCAGTTGCGGTCGAGATCGCCGAGTTGTACGCGATTTCGGCAATCGGTAGTTTTTGTGCCCAATCCGTCCCCTGGGGTTCGCGTAGAGTTCGGAGAAGCTGTTCGAGCGTCTGATTGGTGCGCTCAGTTTGGCCGTCGGTTTGCGAATGAAACACCGTGGAGAGCTAGATTTTGCTGCCGCAGTGAGTCATGAGTTTGCGCCAGAAACGGCTCGTAAATCGTCCGTCCCTGTCGCTCGTGATGGTTCTCGGGACACCGTGTAGCCGTATGATGTTGTTTAGAAACAGCCCTACTGTTCCTTGGGTAGTGACGGTGGTTGTGGTCGGGATGAAGTGGGACATTTTGGAAAACCCGTCGACGACCATGAGGATTGTGTCATACCCCTCGCGTGTGACAAGAAATCCTATGACGAAGTCCATGGAGATGTCGACCCATGGTTCCGTCGGAATGGAAAGCGGGTGCAGGAGTCCGGGTGGCCGTGTGCAACGAGATTTTTGTCGCTGACACGTGTCGCAGGATCTGCAAAAGTTGGCCACTTCGGATTGCATCTTGTCGCACCAATGTGTTGGTTTTTGCTCTCATTGTGCTCTGTTGTGTCCTCTCGACTTGTGTACATTGGCGTGCAGATGATTGACGGCGAGACTCGACGCTGATGGAGTGTCGTCCGGTGGAGCCGACGCACGCTGAGGTCTTCTCGCACTTTGCTGGAGCCTCCTCTCTCCGGCGACGTGTTCAGCTCCATCGGGAGGCCTCCTCAACGGTCGCGCTGCCGGCGGTCACGGCCACCACAATTGCTGTCTGCATGCGTCCAGCGCGTCCTATCGCGTCTGCATCGTCATGCGCTGCCTAGGGTCCTCGTTGCCTGTTGCATGGCCCTGTTCGGCATCATAGACCATCGTAGGCACTGCTTGGGTTCAGGCCGCCATAACTCCTCGCTATTATTTTTTTAGCTGATTCTGACCGCACGGCTGCGTTCGCAGCGTCGATATTATGGTATGGTCTTGTTTTCAGGCAAAACGGACGACGCCCGGGTTTTGGGCTGTCGGCCGTCTGGCAGCCTCACCGAGAAACCTGCCAGCCTGAAAATAGGTAATTTCTGATTGGCTGGTGAACTGATTAACAAGCTCTACATAGCTGGGGGGAGGCTAGTTCTTGGACGGGTCTCCCATTGTGTCTCATTGTTCATTGCTAATCATTCTTTTCCAGTTTTTAGCTGCTTTCTGGCGCTAACACTGGCGCGCGCACTTCTGAGTAACAAACCCAGAGCTTCTAGACTTAGGCTCTAGAGCAGTAGACTGAGGGGGGAGCAGATTTAAGCAACGAGCATGGAAGCCCGCACGCTGCATCAACAACGCATGCTGCCCCAACCTGCCGCTTAGATTTCTACCTTGGTGTCAGAGCAAGAGCGAAGCAGCAGCAGCAGAAGACTGGCGTACATGTGCCAGACAACGCTGGCTTGTCTCCATGCGCGCGAGTGTAGGGGAAATGCTACCGGATTTTTCCCGGCAGCATTGACCCGCCTGGTGGCGGCGTCAGAATTTTTCCCACGGCCACTGGGCCAGGGGAAATACTGCCGGATTCTTTCCGGCCGCACTGACCCCCACGTTGGACGCGAGGAGGTGAGCGGCCGGCCACGTCAGGTGCTTGCTAGCGACGACGCACGCGGCGACGTCCTCTGGGTGTGACTTCCAGCAGTAGCTAGCAGCAGTAGCAGCAGCTTATAGCAGCACACAGCAGCCATTAGCAGTAGTAGCAACTTGTAGCAGCAGCAGCAGCAGCTCCCTGCAGTAGCAGCAGCAAGCAAGCAGCAGCAGCAAGCAGCAGCTGCAGCAGCGTGCAACAGCAGGAGCAGCAGGCTGTAGCGGCCGCAGCAGCGAGCCACAGTAACAGCAGCAGCTGCCCACAGTGGCTGCTACTGCTCGCAGCCCGTAGCGAGCAGTAGCTCACTACTGCTAGCGAGCAACAGCCCGCTGCTCGCTGCCAGCGAGCAGCAGCCCGCTGCTAGCTGCCAGCACGCAGCAGCCCGCTGCTCGCTACCAGCAAGCAGCTGCTCGCTGGGACAGAGAAAACCGAAGAAAAAAAAGAAAAAAGGAAGAGAAAAAAAAATCCCCCAACCGCGCAACGTGTAGCAGTAGCCCGCAACAGAAGCGAGCTGCAGCTACAGCATGTAGTAGCTGTAGCAGCGTGCAGCAACGTGCAGTAGCAGCAGCAGTAGCAGCGTGTAGCGGTAGCGAGCTACAACAGCCACAACTGCCACAGCAGCTCGCAGCAACAGCACCTGCAGCTGCAATTGCACCTGCAACAACATTAGCAGCAGCTGCAGCCACTACAGCAACAGTATTAGCAGCAGCGATAGCAGCACTAGTAGCAGCAGCAGCAACTGTAGCGGGTGCAGCAGCAACAGCTCCCGACGTCAGCACCTCTCTGCTGACGTCACTACTGACATCACTGCTGACGTCATCAACAAAAAAGAAAGAAACCAAAAGGGGGACAACAACAGCACTAACACTTAGTAGTCTTTGCTGACGGCAGTTATCCGCGGCTGACGTCACTGCTGACATCTGCAGCACAAAAAAAAAAAAANTGCAGCCACTACAGCAACAGTATTAGCAGCAGCGATAGCAGCACTAGTAGCAGCAGCAGCAACTGTAGCGGGTGCAGCAGCAACAGCTCCCGACGTCAGCACCTCTCTGCTGACGTCACTACTGACATCACTGCTGACGTCATCAACAAAAAAAAAGAAACCAAAAGGGGGACAACAACAGCACTAACACTTAGTAGTCTTTGCTGACGGCAGTTATCCGCGGCTGACGTCACTGCTGACATCTGTAGCACAAGAAAAAAAAAAACAAAGGGACACGCGCCCATGGCTGATAGTCCTGGTAACGAGGGGTCCTCCTCTGTTGGAGGGACCCCTACCCCCCCTTTCTTGCAGTGCCTGCAGCAGCAGGAGCACCAGCCGCAACAGTAGCAGTCGTCGCCATAGTAGCAGCAGCAGCAACAGCGGGAGCAGCAGCAACAACAGCAGCAGTAGCAGCAGCAGCAACAGTAGCAGTGGTAGCAGTAGCAGCAGTAGGAGCCGCGGCATCAGCAGCAGTCGCCGTAGCAGCAGCAGCAGCAGCAGCCTTAGTAGCAGTAGTAGCAACAACAACACTAGTAGTAGCAGCAACAGCAGTAGTGACAGTGGCAGCAGCAACAGTAGCAGCAGCAGCAGCAATAGCAGTAGTAGCAGCAGCAGCAACAGTAGCACGAGCACCAGCAGCAGCCGTAGCAGCTGCCGCTGCCGCAGCGGCAGCAGCAGCAGCAGCCCACTGGTATCGTTGGCGGCAACCCTGACCCCCTCGTTGCTCTTCACCAACAGCTCGCCGCCTTGACGCAGCAGCTTGCAGCAATCCAGCCAATAGCCTCCCAGTTTCCCACCAGTGTGCCATTGTCATTCGTACCTCCAGGGCAAGCTAGTCCAGCCGTGTCTGCTACCACATACTATCTGGCAAAGCAGCAGACTCAGCGCCAGCGGCAGACAGTGACCTCTGTCCTTGGCCCCACTCTGGGTGCCGGCCGCAGGCAGAAGGACTTTGAGACGCCGCCGTCGCCGCTTCAGGCCGGCGAACAGTTCCGGAGCTGGGAGCTCAACTTCTCGATTTGGGCACAAGATGAGGGTGTGTGGGCATACTACACCCTCCCTTAGGACCCCACCCAGGCCGACCAGCTGTATGACGCTGGTCGCGCTGTTCGTGCCCTTGTCCCAGTCACCCCTCCGGCTTCCCGCCTGGCCCTCGAGCCTTTCCTCGACAACTTCACCACTGGCGACACTCCAGACCCTGCAGCCGCCTGGCACGTCCTCACCAGGCCCCATCGCCTGTCCAGCGACGCTGAGATCAGCCATCTGCTCCGGGAGTTCAAATCCCTGCACATGGAAGAAACCGAGACGATCACTGCCTACTGGCAGCGACCAGAGGACATCCTTCGTCGTCTCGGCACATCTGCTCCACCTGCTCTGTCCGTGCTTCTCACCATCAAGCGCGGCACCACCAGCGCGTACGCGGACGTCTTCGTCTACTACCCCCAGGACGTCCTCTCCACCATGGCGGCCCAGACCACCCTCATGCCCTAGGCGGACGAGCTCTTCTTCCGCATTAAGGAAGCTTGCCAGGAGTCCCAGCTCCATCGCATGGAGGCTCTTGCATCCCCTGCCGTTGCCTCCCCTGCCGCTGCCTCCGTGGCCGTCGCCTCCCCCGCCGCAGCTACCTCCTCGTCTTCAGGAAAGAAGAAGAAGCGCCGGAACAAGAAAGGCAAGGGTCCGCCGCAACAACAGTAGCAGCAGTCGTCCACCGGGTCCAGCGGTGGTGGCTCAGTCTGCCACAACTGTGGCCAGCCCGGGCACGGGTGGTACACATGCCCTTTCCCGACGGACGAGGCGCGCGTCATCGTCACCCTGCGTCGCCAGCGGGAGCGCCGTCTCGCCTCTGCAGCCGTCGCTACTACTGGCCCTGACCCTCCGACCTCGTCCAACAACTCTGCCACTCCGACAGCTCCGCCAGTCCCGCAGATACCCACGCCGCAGCAGTACTACTCACAACCATCGGCACTTCCACTTCCTTCGCGGGCTCCGTCCTCCTAATACCCGGACTCCGGCGCCATCACTCCGCACTCTGCCTACACTCCCGGGCCGTCCTCCTGTGAGCGTCAGCTAAAGCAGTACACCGCACTCCAGCTTGGCCTGCCTCACCCTCCTCCCCAGGGAAGTGCGAGTTGCGTCACCTCCTGCCCTCTTGCCCAGTCCTGCATGACTAAGACTGAGCTGCGGTCCTGCCCCGTTTCTTCATCTGTCTCGTCGTCTCTCGTAGTCTCCTCCACCCCCTTCCTTGACAAAATTGCGTGGCTTGACGATTGGCAGTCTTGTTTCGCGCCCCCTTCCACCGCGTCCACGTCCCTTGCTTGCTGCCATGTGACCATTTGCCATCTGGCGACCCCTGTCCAGGACCCTACTGAGACCTGGATCATCGACTCTGGGGCCACGCATCACATGACGGCCTCTTGTGAGGCCTTCAGTATGCTGGGTCCTGTAGGCGATGTCTCCGGTGTCTGAACGGGCTCCGGACAAGTGTTGCCAGTCCGTGGTGTTGGCGTCGTTCGTTTCCGTGGTCCCGCCGGTGACGTCTTTCTGATTGATGTCCTCTTCGTCCTTGGTCTCGAGCTCAGCCTCCTTTCCGTGACTACCCTTGACCGCATGAGCATGGACGTTGTACACTCGCGTGGTGTTGGCACTGTGTCGTTGTGTCCATCTGGTCTTGTCGTACTGCACGCCACCGCCGGTGGCAACCTGTGGCATGTTCCTCGCCTCTCCCCTTCCTCTCTCGTCTCTTCCCCGTCGGCCGCCACAGGCCATGTGTTTGTCACCAGTACGCTTTCTCCTCAGCACACCCGTCTCTTGCATTGCCGCCTTTGCCACGTCCACTCCGCCGCCGTAGAGAGCATGCTCCACACCCAGCCGGCGAAGGGCCTTAACCCAGAGACTTTCCCTCTCCCGTGCCTCACTGAGTGCATTGACTGCGCTGAGGGGAAGATGCACCGGTCCACATACCCCTTGTCTTCCTCCCGTGTGTCCGCCCCTCTTGACCTTGTCCACTCAGACGTCATGGGCCCTCTCCCCACCGCGTCCGTCGGTGAGCATGGCCGCTATGTCCTCACCCTTATGGACGACTATTCTCGCTACCGCTGGGTCTTTTGCCTCCGGCAGAAGAGCGATGTCGCCCGAGCCCTTTAGGGCTGGCTTGTCCTTGCGGAGCGCGAGTGTGGCCGCCCTCTTTGCCGCTTTTGCTCCGATCGCGGCGGAGAGTACATGGGTGAGGCCATGACCTTTCTCGCCTCCCGCGAGATCCACGAGGAGACGTCTGCACCCTACACACCCGCCCAAAACGGCGTCTCCGAGCGGTGGAACCGTACCATGGCCGATGTCGTCTGCACCATGCGAGCCGAGTCCGGTCTCTCCGATGGCTTTTATTTTGAAGCCATGGCGTACATGACGTGGGTCTAGAACCGGATTCCCCACGGTCCCCTACCCTGCCAGTCCACGCCCTACCAGCACTGGTGCGGTCGGTGCGCTGATCTCGGCCCCGCTCGCGTCTGGGGCTGCGTAGCCATTGTGTGGCTGCCCACCCCACAGCAGGGCGGCAAGTTTGCCCCCCGCGGACGCCCCTGCACCTTCCTTGGCGTATCTTGTCAGTCCAAGGCCTGGTGCTTCTGGGACCCATCGTGGCATTGCATCGTCGAGTCCCGCGATGCCCTCTTCTTCGAGGACCTGTTTCCCCGCGACCTCATTCACTCCGGCTCGTCCGTGTCCCTCCCATCGCGTGGGGGAGTGGTGAGTCCGTCCTCCGTCCTGTCGCTTTCGGGTGACACAACACTCCGTCCCTCTGAGCCGGTAGCCCCTGTCGCGTCCTCGGGGCCAGTAGCCCCAGTCGCCTACGCTGGCCCCTCCGGGCCAGCAGCCCCAGTCGCCTCCACTGGCCCCTCCAGGCCGACAACGCCGGTCACGTTCGCTGGCCCCTCCGGGCCAACAGCCCCGGTCGTGTCCGCTGGCCCCTTCGGGCCAGCAGCCCCAGTCGCCTCCACTAGCCCCTCCAGGCCAACAGTGCCGGTCACGTCCGCGGGCCTCTCCAAGCTAGCAGCCCCGGTCGTGTCCGCTGGCCCCTCCGGGCCAGCAGCCCCAGTTGCCTCCGCTGGCCCCTCCGGGCCAACAACGCCGTTCACGTCCGCTGGCCCCTCCGGGCCAGCAGCCCCGGTCGTGTCCGCTGGCCCCTCCGGGCCAGCAGCCCCAGTCGCGTCCGCTGGCCCCTCGGGGCCAGCAGTCCCAGTCGCCTCCGCTGGCCCCTCCGGGCCAGCAGCCCCGGTCGTGTCCGCTGGCCCCTCCGGGCCAGCAGCCCCAGTCGCGTCCGCTGGCCCCTCGGGGCCATCAGTCCCCGCCGTGTCCGTTGGCCCCTCCGGACCAGCAGTCCCGCTCGCGTCCGCTAGCCCCTCCGGACCAGCAGCCCAAGTCGCGTCCGCTCGCCCCTCGGGGCCAGCAGTCCCCGCCGCGTTTGCTGGCCCCTCCGCATCAGCAGTCCTGGTCGCGTCCGCTTGTCCCTCCGGACCAGCAGTCCCGGACGTGTCCGCTGGCCCCTCCGGGCCAGCAGCCCCAGTCGCGTCCGCTGGCCCCTCGGGGCCATCAGTCCCCGCCGTGTCCGTTGGCCCCTCCGGACCAGCAGTCCCGCTCGCGTCCGCTAGCCCCTCCGGACCAGCAGCCCAAGTCGCGTCCGCTCGCCCCTCGGGGCCAGCAGTCCCCGCCGCGTTTGCTGGCCCCTCCGCATCAGCAGTCCTGGTCGCGTCCGCTTGTCCCTCCGGACCAGCAGTCCCGGACGTGTCCGCTGGCCCCTCCGGGCCAGCAACCCCAGTCGCGTCCGCTGGCCCCTCGGGGCCAGCAGTCCCAGTCGCCTCCGCTGGCCCCTCCGGGCCAGCAGCGCCTGTTGCGTCCACTGGCTCCTCCGGGCCAGTAGCCCCGTCCGCCTCCATTGGCCCGTCGGACTTAGTGCCATCTCTTGCCCGATCATGCTACACACGTGGCTCAGGCGGCAGCCTCCGACCTCGGCCGACAGTGAGCGCGCAGACCGTCGCACCGCGTCCTGTGGCGTCTCGACCCCCTGTGGCTCCACGTGTCTCCTCCACTCCCACGGTCGTGAGTGGGGACCCTGGCACGAAGGCTCTCGGCCTGACCACCTCAGCCATCATCTCTGACCTTCACCCGGGCTCTGCACTGGGCTACGCCATGCTTTATCACGAGCATCGGCATGCTGTCATGGCTGCACTCGCCCGCATCCCACTTGGAGCTCGTAATGCACACGCCCTCTCAGTCCGTTCCACAGCACGCTCAGAGGACCCAGCCACCCTACGCGAGGCTCGAGCCTCTCCTGAGGCCGCACATTGGGATGCTGCCTGCGCCGAGGAGCTCGCTGCTATCCGACAGCACCACGTGTATGACCTCGTCGACCTCCCTCCAGGTCGGAAGGCCATTGGCGCCAAGTGGGTCTTGCGGCGCAAGTCGAAGCCGGACGGGTCCTTGGACAAGTACAAGGCTTGCCTCACAGCAAAGGGGTTTGCTCAGGTCCCTGGGGTCGACTACGACCAGATCTTCACCCCAGTCGGTCGTTTCTCCACTAGCCGAGCGCTCTTCAGCCTGGTTGCCCAGCATGGGTGGGAGCTGCATCAGATGGACGTGAGCAACGCGTTCCTCCATGGCTCACTGGAGGGTGAGGAGCTCTACATGGTGCATCCCCCAGGCTTCGACGACGGTACTGGGAGATTCTGGCGGCTGCGGAAGGCCCTCTATGGCCTGAAGCAGTCGCCTCGTTACTGGAACCAGGAGATCAGCAGCACACTTCTCCGTGGCGGCCTCCAGCGCAGCACCGCTGATCCCGCACTGTTTCTGAGCCTGCGAGGTCAGACCTTTTCCCCAGTTTTGGTATACGTTGACGATCTCCTCATCGCGTCGCCAGACACAGCCACCATCCAGCGTGTCAAGGACTTGCTGCACGCTGCATACCAGATGAAGGATCTCGGGTCTGCCCGAGTCTTCCTTGGCATGGAGCTCGAGCATGATCCCTCCCAGGGCATCCTACATGTCCACCGGGCTGCCTATGTGCAGACTCTGTCCGCTCGCTTCGCCGAGGACCTACCCCTTGTGTCCAATGCATCTTCACCCATGTCACCCGACGGCCAGGTGAGGCTGAAGAGTCCTGACCCAGCTGTTGTGGGGGAGCCAGTTGATGTGACCACGTATCTGCAGATCATCGGGTCTCTGATGTTCCTGGCGATGACGACGCGTCCAGACATCGCGTTCGCCATCAACCTCCTGGCCCGCGTCACCTCCACTACGAGGCCGCGATCCGAGTGCTGCGCTATGTCGTCTTGAACCCTCGGCGAGGTCTCACGTTCCGTCGCCAGCCGTCCGTCGTCGCAGTGGGCTACACCGACAGTGACTGGGCCGGCAGTCAAGACGATAAGAGTCACACAGGCTGGATCTTCCTGATCGGCGGCAGAGCTGTATCCTAACGCACTGGTAAGTAGGGGTGCATTGCACGTAGCACTGCTGAGGCTGAGTACGTGGCATTTGGCTCAGGCACGTGTGAGAGTGTGTGGTTGCGTCGTATGTTGTCCGAGTTGTGTCAGTTTGTCGCATCCATCACCTTGCATTGTGACAATGAGAGAGTCATGGCCTTTGCCGACAATGACGGTGTGCATCACACTCGCACAAAGCACATCAATGTTGAGTATCACTATGTGCGTTCGTTGTTGCATGACAGCAGCATCAGCATCGTGTGGGTTGAAACAGCACGGCAGCTGGCTAACTTCCTGACCAAGTCACTAAAGAGGGACTCGTTCAAGAAGGCTGTGAGTTCAGTCGGCGTGCGTCCGTGATTTTCTCTCTTGGTCTCTTCCTGCATCTCTGCGTGCCCTGGAGGAGTCTAGATGTTGACCGTGTCTCTACCCGCACATGTGCACCGCGCCTCTCAGTCATGGGGGAGTGTTGGTTTTTTCTCTCATTGTGCTCTGTTGTGTCCTCCCGACTTGTGTACATCGGCGTGCAGATGACTGACGGTGAGACTCGACGCTCATGGAGTGTCGTCCGGTGGAGCGGACACACGTTGAGGTCTTCTCGCAGTTCGCTGGAGCCTCCTCTCTCCAGCGACGTGTTCAGCTCTGTCGGCAAGCCTCCTTGGCGGTCGAGCTGCCGGCGGTCACGGCCACCGCAGTTGCTGTTTGCATGCGTCCAGCGCGTCCTATCGCGTCTGCATCGTCATGCGCTGCCTAGGGTCCTTGTTGCCTGTTGCATGGCCCTGTTCGGCTTCATAGACCATCGTAGGCACTACTTGGGTTCAGGCTGCCATAACTCCTCGCTACTTTTTTTCTAGCTGATTCTGACTGCACAGCTGTGTTCGCAGCGTCGGTGTAATGGTATGAACGCTTCTTGTTCGTTGTCTCCCCATCTCCACTCATTTTCTTTTCGAGTGAGATCGGAGAGAGGCGCTGATACTTGGGCGTAATCCTGTACGAAGCGCCGGTAGTAGTTGTAGAAACCGAGGAAAACTTGAATGTCTCGGACGTTGGTTGGTGTCGGCAAATCAGCAACTGCTGCCATTTTTTTCGGATCCATCGTGATCCGTCCGCCATTGATGACGTGATCCAAAAAATCGATCGAACAGCGACCGAAGTCGCACTTCGAGAGTTTTCCGAAAAACTTCTCTCTTTGTAAAACTTTGAGGAATTTTTTGAGGTGTCCATCATGCTCCTCCGGGATGCGGCTGTACACCAGGATGTCGTCCACATACACCACGACAAATTTGTCACGGTATGGGCAGAAAATGTTGTTCATTGCCGCCATAAAAGTCGTTGGAGCATTCGTGAGTCCGAACGGTATTACCGTGAACTCAAAATGCCCGTAAAGAGTTTGGAATGCTGACTTCTTGATGTAGGCGTCCACCACGCGTATCTGGTGATAAGCACTACGCAAGACGGTTTTGCTGAAAACAGGAGCCCCTCGAAGTTGGTCGAAAAGCTCGCCGGCTCGGGGAAGGGGGTAGCGGCTCTTGATGGTAGCGTCGTTCAACGCCCGATAGTCCACGCACATCCACATTTTGCCAGTTTTCTTTTTCACGAACAGGACTGGTGCGGCGTAGGGTGACGTGGATGGGCGGATAGACCCTTGACCAAGCATCTCCTCGAGCTGTTTCTTCAGCTCGGTCGGTTCGTGATCGCTCATCCGATAGGCCCCTCGAACGGTAGGTCTGCTGCCCGGCTTCAGTTTGATGCGATGGACGATGTCCCGTTGAGGAAGTAAGGTTTTTTGGAGCTCGTCCGGGAAGACGTTCGCAAACTCTTGGACGAGTGGTGCAAACTCTTCGGGTACCATAGCGAACTTGGTTGATGCCGATGAGGCCGATGAGGCTGATGAGGCTGATGAGGTTGATGAATCCGCTGCTACCACTTTTGCTTCCTTCGTTGGCTCGAGATGTATGAGCCACGCGCAAGCTCCTCGTCGCATGCAATGCTTGGCCACGTTGAGTAGTATCGGCTGCACATATTATCGCTTTTCGGCTTCCGCAGCTTCCTCTGCTACTTCCACCCCTATTGCTTCCGATGTCGTCTTCCGCCCAACACGCGGAAGGTGTTGCTTGGCACCGTTGAATTCCACGTAGACGTCGCCACTGTTCCAGTCAACCTACGGATTGTGCTGGTACAGGAAGTCACGTCCGAGAATGATTTTATGGTCACTCATCGGGCACGTCCTCCAGACCGTTACATCCCGCAGATCTCCCACTTGTAGCCATAGTGGTTCTTGGAGTCTCCAAATCTGCAATCTCTCATCGACGGTTTTTCCTTCAAACATGCCTGGTTTGGTCTGCAAACCCAACTTGCGGACCATGTCGTTGCTTACGAAGCTATGTGAAGCTTCGCCATCCAATAGTGACCATTTTGCGACTTTTACATCCTCGAGGCTGAACTTTGAGCAGTATCGCCGGTGGGTCATCCTCGTACCCCTCGTCAAACTTTGCGATCTCATAAACCCTCTGCGGTGATGTAGACCATTGAGATGGGCGATCGTTCGGCGCGGATGGCTCCTCATGGACAAGAGTCGCGCCTTGCACTCCCGCCCTTTGCCGTTTCCCGACTCATTTTCCTGCGACTTTCCCCCCTTTTTGGCCTGCTACTTGCTTCGGCAGTTCCGAGCGATATTCCCGACCTTTCCGCAGCTCTAGCAGGTTTGCGTATGTTTTTAGTCGACGGCATCCACTTCCATCAGAGTCGAGGAGTCCGCCGACTGGTTCTTTCTGTTCCCACGATGATTGTGGTTGGGAGGTCGCCGTCCGTAGGATTCCTCGATCCGAGCATTGTAGTCGACGCTGTCGATTCTTTCTGCTGCTGCGATCATCCGTGGTAGTTTTTTTTGGATGCCAAAGATGGCGATTGCTCGCCGAATGTCTCTCTTGAGGCCGTTGTAGTGAAAACAGAGTTCGTTGGGGGCGACGTCTGCGCCAATGATGATCTCGCGGAATCTCCGCGTGTAGTCTGCCACGATGGAATGCTGACGTAGACGCTGTAGCTTGTACCGAGCGTCCGACATCTCGTTTAGCCGTCCAAATAATGCGAGCACTGTGCGCGAAAACTCGCTCCAGTCGGTTGGTGGCGTCAGCGCGTCTTGCCATTGCGGGTTGATCTGCTCCGAGGGTAGAACGACTGCGGTGAGCGATATGAGACGGGCGGCGAAGGCCGTCGATGAGGCCTAGCCGGTCCTCTGCTGCAGTTGGATGGCTTTTAGATCAGACCACCAACTTCTTGCCGTGCCACGCAGCAGCGCGACCGCGAGGTCAATTTTCTTGCGACCGTCGTTGACCCCAGTAGCGGTGAAGTACACCTCCAAACTCGTCAGCCACATCCAAACCGTCGGTCCTTTGGTGTTTGCAGGATCGAACGGTTCCGGTGGGGCCGGAAAAATTTTGGGTTTGCTCGAGAGTTGGAAGTTTCTCTCGACAAGCACCAGTTCTCGTGTACTTGCGTTCTGAAGAGCCTCCAGCGCGACGTTGAGTTGTTGGAGCAGATGGTTGTTGACCCCCTCAAGAGCGGAGATACAGTTCTCCAGTTCCTCATTGATCTGCGCCTGTCGTCCAGAGCCACTTGTCGTCCCTGTCATTGGCGTCAAGGTTGCTTGTAGTGGTGGCAGGTTCACTGCCGTTGGATCTACGCCCGGAGTGGCCATTGACGCCATCGTAGTTGAGCCGGCTGTCACGTAGCCTGCCATGCCAGTGTTTGCGGCTGCTTCAGGGTTCGCGTGCACGGACACGTTATGCTCCTCCATTGCCAAAGTCGTCGCCAAAGACCCGCTGCTGGTCGTCGGGTGCGCTCGCTCGCCTCACGTCATAGTCACAAAGTCTGCAAAGTCTTGATGTGCGAGATGCGCTGACGGCTTGTGCGAGGTAGTCCTCCGGATAGGTAAAGTAGTCGGGTGCCTCTCTAGTACCGAAGCGCTCTGATACCAAATGTTACGCCAAACAGAGCGTCAATGGTGAACAGGTAGAAGTTGCGTGGCAAATATACTTTGAGAATTTCGGACACTTGAGCAATTTGTAATTAGCGGTAAGTGTATTTCGATGACAAGTGTCGGGACGACAGAACACATATATACAAGTGTCGAGTTTCAAATGAGATGTAGTCCGGGTCATTGGGCCGGACGTCGAGGGACGCGTGCGGAGGTGCGACGTGAGTGGTCGAATCCGAGAAGCTCCGTCGAGAAGGTGGGGGGCTTCGAGGATCGACGGTCGAAGATGCGCGAAGCATCTTTAAAAATCCAGATTTGTCATGATGTGTTGAGAAGTCGACCGAAAGGTCACGATACTTTTGTCGTAGTTTCGGGACCGTAGTCGAAGCTGTCTGAAGGTTCGAAAATTCATCGGGAGGCGGGGGCAGTTGGCCGAATTGCCCTCGTCCGTTGGAGCGAAAGTCGAAGTCTCGTGGCACGGTGGGCTATGCGTGTAATGACAGAAATGCCCACACGGAAATATTAGGGACTCGTGTATGTCTGGTACGTAACAAGAACCTAGGTGGTTCACAGGGATGAGGTACGAAACAAAAGATGATTCGATGGTTGGGGAAAGTTGGAGAATTTGTATTGAGTAGTAAGTGTACTTCGATGACAAGTGTCGAGTGAGAAGAGCTTCTGTAAACAATGCCACAAATAAGAATCAGGCATATTTCGGGCCCTTGGTGTTAAAGCCAACGACGCATGTGAGGTCCCGTAGTGAGTGGTTTCTTTGAGAAGCTCCACTAAGAAGTTGGAGGGCATCGTGAATTTCAAGACGCTTCTTTATAAAATATGGTTCAAGACAATTGTGTCGACCATTTTGGAAAGTGGTCGAAGCTAACGGAATCTTGAAGAGTGGAACACAGAGGTCGGGGCCATTGGCCAAAATGCCCTTGGCCGGACGGCATAAAAAAACCTGAAGTCGTCACGTGGTGGGACATGAATTTAAAGACAGATATGCCCATTCGCGGGTTTCGGGAACTCGTTTGGCTCGGGGATGTAACACTTCCCCCCTTGTAGCCGTGGCGTCCAGGCTTGCTAGCAGACATTGGCCAATGACGGCAAAAGTAGCCATCGATCAGATGGTCAACATCTCAGAGGTTTACATAGGGCTCCGAGTTGTTTGCGCGGCGTCGTAGCCATGTTACTTGACCAGATACTCGGTTGTTTTTCCATGGCGTCAATGTCCGAGGATATCTTCATGTAACATGTCGAGAGAACGGGGTGCGAGTCTCTATGGGTGGGTAAACCTTTGGGACCCGATTGCTCATGGCAATCACGCAAGTTGATTGTGGAGATTAACACTACCTTGTAGTGAAGTCTCTCACAAATGACTCTCAAAATTATGCCCCGACCGCAATGAGGGCACGGAGTTGATTCCCTTCGTAGGGCAACCCAAGAGGGAGGATGGAGGATATCATTTTGTCCATCCATTTTGTCAGCAGGTTGAAGCGGCACCCTAGATACATTTCTCTCTTGGATTAAACCCGTTTCACTATATTGTATTGTCCACATGGAAACCCTAGTTTTTTTACGTGGTCAAGGATGGGGAGGTGGTGGAAAAACATCTTTGCGCATGCGAGAGATACCTTGCCACCACTTGCTCCCTCTCTACCGGTGGTGTGGCCAACACGATCATTAAATCATGCTTGCTACGCCACCGAATGACAGTGGACTTCCGCGAGGTGGTCCCATCGGAACACCCGGCGGTGGCCCCTCGTGAGTATCCTTGTTGTAGCGAGGGGCCTAGTGAGGGGCCCCTCGATGCATGGGACCCTGTGCAATGTTGCATTGGGTCATGCCCAATGCAACACCGCGGGCCCCACGGAGCCCATCGCGAATACTCATCATGGACTCGCGTTCCGCCGCTAGATGCCGCGAGACCTCAAGCGGCGGCCGGATAGTGTTAGGCACTATCCGGTCGGCCTCTTGCGAGTCGGAAGCTTCTGTAAAGACTACAGTTTGCAGGGCTGGTCGGCAAGGAATCCACCTCGCCGTACAGACCCCAATTTCCCAAACATGGAACGCCGCATACATTTTAGGTGTAAAGGCGCAGGTCTAGGCAACATAATAAGGTGGCATAGACTTTTCCAGGTGTGTTACATTTCCCCTTCCCTCTACTTTGAACTGTCCTTGGTTCAAGAGATTCTACATTGGTTGTTGGTGGAATAAGAAATGCTTTGCTAATCAAAAAACAAGTATTTGGTGCATCCATGAAATCATGCGCCATTGCACAGGGAGAGAGAACTCAAAATTTTGTAATTGATATTCTTCACGGGCACACGATCTTACATAGATCAGCCAAGTTCACAAAAAACGTTTTTACGGCTAATGCTTCCCCCCCCCCTCTTGCAAGGAGTGTCCTCGCGACCGTAAGCCTATGCTTGCCCACGCGTCCCATATTGTCGCCGTTGTGCTCTTGTCCGTTCCCTGACAGGTGAAGGTTCCCTGTGTGGGGCTTGTACCAGGGTATACCCCACGGGCATGAGTGTGAAAGCAAACACCCTGGTCTTCCCAATAGTCCTTGATCATGGCGCCCGGGACACGAATCTTAGGCTCCCAACCATTGTGTTCAGGTCCACAATTGGCTCGACTCATGAGGTATTCCTTTACAACATGTTTTCTGCATGTACGTTCACGGTGTTGGAAGAGCCTATGTACCTCATGTTGGTCGTCACTTGGGAGCATTACAGGTGGTGGCTGAACCGTTCTTGATGCTACATCAGGTGCGAGAAGACTAACCTGGAACACGTCATGAATCGTCATGACCTTTGGAAGAGCAAGGCAGTAAGCAACCTCACCAATCTTGTGGGTGACCTTGAATGGTCCGACCCACTTAGGAAGGATCTTCCTTTCTCCATGCATTTTGGGAAGCATGTTCATTGTGCTTAAAATTACCTGGTCAATGACGAAAACTGTGATGTCACAGTAACCAGCATCGGCGTAGGCCTTCTGACGCTGCTTCGATGAATAGAGATATTCATGTGCTTCTCAAAGAAGAGTGTTCAGAAAGCAGCGAAGGCCTGGGTGAAGGATTCTTGATTCCCGCCGTCCCCGCACCTCACCATAGAGCCAGGTACCATCGGATGCCAGACGTAGTTTAGAAAGAACGGTGTCAATTTCATGGATTCACGAACACAATTTTAGGTGGACTCTGTCGAACTGAGAAACTCATCCCAATCATTCATCAAAGGATTCACGTACATCCGAAGTATCTGTTCTAGAGTTTGATTCATCCATTCAGTTTGTCCATCCGTTCATGGATGAAAAGAAATAGACATCTATTGGCGGGTGCAAAACATCTCACCAAGGGCTTGCCCAAATTTACTTGCAAAGTGTACGCCTCAAACAAAAATAATGCGTAACGGCAACCCATGCTATCCAACAACGGTCCTCCACGCCGTATGGCGTTGGCACACGTCACAACTTTGGCAGAAGTCAGCCACCTCTGATGACATGGTTGGCCACCAAAAGAAGCAAGCCACCGTCTTCAATGTCTTGTCGGCTGAGAAGTCACCGCTTGGGCCACTGTCATGGCACTCTTCCAAAATCAGCTGCCGAAATGCGGACACCGCGGGAACCACCACCTGTTGCGTGCTGCACCGTCACCAATACGGTGTCTCAAAAAAAAATCTCCGAGTGTAGTATTCCCCATGCGCCTCTTATCCCTCTCTAAAGAGCTTCACAAGGAAGGCATCCTCGTGGATGGTGAGAGACGTGACCCGCATCATCAGGTCCGGTCGCAGTGAGAGTGCGTCGGCTGGGTTGATGCGACCCGGCCGGTACACGATCTCATAGTCAAAGTGCGACTCGAGGTACTCCACCCAACCCGTTTGCCGCCGACTCAGGTTCGGCAGCGTCTTGAAGTACTTCAACGCGTGATGGTCGTTGTAGACCGTGCATTTCTGCACCTCGAGGTAGCACTACCAGTTCTTGAAGGCTGCGACCATGGCGAGCATCTCCTTGTCATGGGTGGCGTAGTTCAGCTCCACCTCTCATAACTTGCGCGAGTAGTAGGTGACCGGCTGTGACTCATTGCCAAAGTGCTGCAAAAGGATTCCACCAATGGCCAGGTCCGATGCATCCGTCACCATTTCAAACTCACGGGCGTTGTCGGCCAAGTGCAAGGCCGGCACGAAAGTCAGACGCCTTTTGAGATTCTCAAAGGCTTCTTGTTTTCAAACTCCCTAACTCCAATCACGATACTTGCGAGTGAGATTGGAGAGTGGCGCTGACACTCCCACATAGCCAAGGATGAACCTGCGGTAATAGTTACAAAAACGAAGGAACACTTGCACATCGTACACACTACACAACTTCGGCCACTCTTGCACGGCCGAGACCTTGCGCAGGTCCATGGCAATCTGTCCCTTGCCGATTATGTCTCCAAGGAATTCAGCTTGACCCATCGCGAACTCGCACTTAGTGAGCTTTGCAAAATACTTCTCCTTCCTCAAAACCTCAAAGACCTTCTTCACATGCTCTTCATGCTCCTCCTCCATCCTGCTATACACCAAAATGTCTTCGTGGTAAACCACTACAGAATCATCCAAGTACGGCTTGAAGATGTTGTT
>SZWC01002137.1:65147-77216 GCA_023375785.1 Penium margaritaceum | reverse complement strand
CGACGCTCAAGGTCAGTGATCGCATGCTCCTCAACAATGCGCACATCAAGCTTCGCGGGGTCCGATCAGACAAGTTGAAACCCCGGTGGCTTGGTCCGTTCCAGGTGCTCGAAATGCGGACACCCGTGGTGGCGCAGTTGGCTCTTCCGCATTCCATGCCAGTCCACGATGTGTTCCATATCTCCAAGCTCAAGCTCTACCATGACCCGGCTGAGCATTTCCCTGGCCGTTGTTCCGAGCCTCCCCCTCCCGTGGTCATCGAGGGCAAGCAAGAGTTTGAGATGGAGGCCATCCTTGACCACCGCCGTCATGGCCGTGGATGGGAGTACCTGGTCATGTGGCAAGGCTACAATGCAGCCTACAATTCATGGGAGCCTGCCCGCAACTTTAACGTTGGCGGGGTGAATATCATCCTCCGGGAGTACCAAGAGCGAACCGGGACGACTCGCTCCTAAGAGGGGGAGGGATAGCCTAAGCCGGACAGTGACAATGACAATGATTACAGCTTGAGGTTTCTTTGAATGTACAATCTGACTGTGGATTTGGAATCTACTGGAAAAACCGTGCAAGATAAACCCAAGAACGGGGTCGATCCATCAAGAATTAAGGAATTTACGCCCGGCCAAAGGTTGGACCGGCCGAGGGGAAAACAGGTGACGGGAATTCGTCCCCAAGGACCAAGGCTCGACCCCATATCTCGGCCATTCCGCCATGGAATGATGCGATTCTCAGTGCGTTGGAAAGCTGGGAAGATGAGCCTTGTGATTTTGAGGCAATAATGCTCATCCTAGGCCCATACGGAGCCGCGTACAGCTCGGCAACCTCGGGTCGCCTAGGATGTGTCATCCTGTACATATAGTCTTGTATGTTGACACTTGAATAAAAACTACAGTTTACTTTCACTGTGTCACACGTGTTTTCGTGCTCCTCCAAGATGACTCTATGCTTCCGCAAACCCAGGAAGGTGTGCACCAGCCTCCCCTTGGTCGCCGTTGCCGTCGATTGGTACCTACACCATCTGGTCGAGGCTAGCACACCGCTCCCGGTTTACACTCCCTGTGGCTGTCCTCTAGCTTACAGTGTTTGTGGTTGCCCGACCCGTGCCGAGGGAGCTTGCGCTCACCACATTAGGGAGAGTGATAGCGCTTGTTGTTGTCCTGTTGGTGATGATGGCCGCAAAGTGCGTTCACTCCATACTCGACCGGCATGGCGTTGTACTTCAGGAGGATGAAGTCACGCAACTCGGCAAATGGTCCAAGGCTTGCCTCGGGGATCCAACATAAACGCACAAGCAATGGACTTGTTAGAAAGGTTGTTCGTGAGCCATTCCATGATTTGCCACATACAATGGGAATCCTCAGCAGTGATCTTGTCCAAAGTGTTGTCCCAATCCAAGAGGTATTCTGGAAGTTTGCAATCATGTGGGCAGATTTTTGGCAGACGCCTAGACGCTTGCTATGAATTGGACTCCCTAACATAAAAGTCCATGAGGATCTTGCATAGGTCTTCCTAGTGAGGTCTAGGGACCGACTGAGATTTTTCCACGTGTAACACTTTGAGTCGTTTCTTCACTGATGAGAATGTTTCGCTGTCAAGGCAAGCTAGCCCGATAGCGCCCCAAGCTTGTTGTTCAATGCTATGGAGATCAATCAAGAGCTCCATGTGTGGCTTCCATGTGGTCAAGTCAATGTGCTTGGATAAGCCAAACTTGGGGTAGTCAATCAGGCGCATCAGACTCTTTGATATCTCAACGCCCAATGCTACATCATAATCCTAAGGGTATTCTTTTCTAATGGCTTTCTTAGCCCAATGAAGATGCCAAGAGCCGCTCGGGCCCGTTGACCCATCACGTTGTTGGCATCGTCATGTGATGGATGCTTAGTGTTGTGACGTTTGGATGTATGGGCAAGATCAGGCTTGTCGGATATGCCATCCCCCAACAATGTACCCATGATGTTCAGCATGTTGTTGCATGCATCAGGATGAACTTGTTTCTTGAGTACAATCACACTATTGGTGAGCTGGTTACTCTCAAGTGCATTGAGCAGATGCTCGTATACCTGGCATCTTCCAAAAGGTTCGATGCATTAGTGATGTTCGCTGGGTCCTTCTGCAGTCCCTGTCCTACATTAGACACAATGGTTGTGTTGGCGGCCATAACACATGTCTGTGCTCTTCCAAGTGTTCCTCGCTAAAGGCGATCCAATGAGCTATCCTACGGTTGTGAGATTGGTCTATGTGCCAAGGTAGATTGCCTGTTCCTCCCAGCACCACCTACTAGTATGCCATCCGGGTCAGCACTACAAGATGAATGACTAGCAGGTGGTTTATGGCCATTGTTCTCCTTTATTAGGACCAAAGTCCTAACAGCTTTCACCATGCAAAAGTCACGGATTTTGAGGTCCAAGAGGTGGTTGATCGCGGCCAAGGTGGCAGCGTCAATGCTCTTAAGAGGATCATCGTAAACTTCATCCTGAGCCTCCAAGGAGAGCCGGTCCTCATCTGCTCCAATGTCATCATCTTCACCCTATGTGACAACAGGGTTTGCGTCCACCACGTCTGCTTCCTTGGTAGCCCTTGCAAGGGGACATAGAGAGACCACCTCCCACCATGACTGGTGGGAAGGGGTGAAAGGAGTGAGGAAAGGAGGGAGGGGTGTGAGGTTGTTGAGGATGTGGTAGAAAGTTACATTGAGATGATCCAGCAACGTCTTTGAGTTATGTGAAACACTNGCTTTCCAACAGTATGCTGCAAATAGAGTTTGGAGAAGTCTGCTGCCTGCAGCAACATTTTGAATTTTGGGTCTGTTTCTACCAAAACTGGCCTCCTATGGTAGTTTTGCAAGGCGGCAGCAAGGCAAGCGGAAGCAAATGCGGCTGCTGACCTTGTCACAAAAAATGGCCTAGTCTTTTGCTTTTGCGCTGTTATGAGGATGGTGGAGCTGTCCGCCAATTAATCTGCTTCGCCGGACTTGAGCGAGGAGTGGAGTGGCGGAAGCAGCTTCTTAGCGGCGTCACATCAATGTCTAGGCCGTCCAACATCTAAGTCACCAAGGGTGACGACTAGCTCATGGATACCAATACAACACAGTGGGGGAATAAGGTGTGAGCCTCTGTGGGTGTGTGAGCCCTCGGGATCCAATTGCTCATGGCAATCATACACGTTAATTGTGGAGATTAACATTGCCATGAAGTGAAGCCTCTCACAAATTACTCCTCTCACAAGTATGCCCCGACTGCAGTCGGGGCGCGGAGTCCATTCTCGGTATTGGACAGTCCAAGAGGGAGGATGCAGGATTTTTTCTTCATCTATTTTTTGGAGGGTTGAAGCGGCTCAACTACATTCATTTCTCATGTCGAGTCCACCCATCTAACTATATCGTGTTGCCCACGTGGAAATCCTAGGCTTCCAAGGTGGTAAAGGATGGGTAGGTGGTGGCAAAACATCTTCGCGCATACAAGAGATAAGTTGCCACCACTCGCTCCCTCTCTTCCGGTGGTGTGGCCAACACGATTATATCATTGTGCCTGTTATGCCACCAAATGGCGGTGGACTTTGGCAGGATGGTCCCATCGGAACGCCCGCCATGAGTCCCCTCGTCATGGCGAGGGGCCTCGTGAGGGGCCCCTTGACTGGTGCAATGTTGCATAGGGTCAAGCCCAATACAAGAGCATGGCCCCCGCGGAGCCCATCGCAAATATTTGCGATGGGCTTGCACTCCGTCGCTAGAGGTCGTGAGACCTCAAGCGACGGCCAGGTAGTGTGAGGCACTATCTAGTAGCCCTCTTGCAAACTGGAAGCTTCTGCGAAGCTTCCAGCTTGCATGGCTGATCAGCGAGGAATCAACCTCGCCTTCTAGACCCCAATTTTCCAAACATGGGATGCAACAAACCTTTAAGGAATAAACGTGCCGGTCTATGCAATGTAACAAAGTGGCATAGATTATGCCACGTTTGTCACACTTAAACTACGTTCTCCGTATCCCCGTCCGCTTGTGTAGGAGGTGGCGGTGCAACATTTCTACCAATGAAGTTCGTGCTGGGTTCCCGGTAGTGCTTGAGTATGTTGATCTGGAATATAGGATGAATTGCCATGGTTTCAAGTAGGCGAAGGCGAGCGACAACTGGTGATTACATTTGATTGACCTCAAATAATCCCAACCACTAAGACTTGAGCTATGTGTCGTCCTATCCTCACAGTTTAATATCCGTAGAGCTAAGGATGACACAGTCACGAGGGCTGAGCACGTCATTGTTGCAATGTTGGTTAGCTGCTCATTTCATACCTTCTTAAGTCTTTGCGAGGGTCTGACGTGTTTCTTCCCAGATGCTTACGAAGTCCCTGCGATGGATGTCAACCATGGGGATGTTACTCTGACTCTGTAACCCAGCTGGTGTGATATGAAGATTGTAGGGCACCACCTTGAAGGGTATTTTACTAGTTGCAGTGGAAGTGGCAGAGTTGTATGCGAGTTCGGCGATTAGCACTTTTGCTGCCCAATCACTGTTGTGTAGCTTGAATAAGGTGCAGGGGAGTTTTTCAGCGTCTGGTTGGCCTGCTCGATTTGCCTGTCGTTTTGAGTATGGAATTCCGTTGATATCTGGATCCAAATTCCATAATGCATCATCATTTTTTGCCAAAAATGGCTAGTGAAGTGGTCATCTCTGTCGCCGCTGATGGTACTTGGCACGCACTGTAGCCGTACAATCTCGTTTACAAACATCCACGCTGTTCCTTCTACAGTGACGGTGGTCGTTGTTAGAAGGAAGTGTGGCATTTTAGATAATATGTTTACCACAACGAGGAGGATGTCATATCCCTCGGGACTGGCGGGAGGCCCCGTGAAAATCTATCCTGATGTCGGCCCACACTTCCGTGGGAACGGACAGGGATTGAAGTAAACCAAGTGGCCGCATGCGACGAGATTTTTGCCTTTGGCAACTGTCATACACTAAGCAGAAGGCCGTCATGTCAGTCATTTTGTCCCACCAATAGTGCTCTCTTAGCTTCTTGAGCGTCTTGTCCTCGCCAAAGTGTCCACCTGGACCAGTGTCATGGCATTCCTCCAATAGAATCCTTTGCAGATCCTTGTTTGAAGGAACGAAGACTTGGCGAGTGCATCAATATCGTCAATAGGGATTTTTGAACCAAAACTTGGTTTTTTTTTTTACCCGCCAAACTCCTTGTAACCCTTCGCAAACAACCTCGTGGGATATGGGCCTCGTTTGACAACTTGCTGATCTCGGCCATTAAATCTGGTCGCCATATTTGAGCGTCCACTGGATTTTTCTTTCCAGGCCGACACTTGATGGCGTACCATAGTGGGGGCCATATTCCCTCAGCTTTCTTTTAACTTGGTGTTCTCCGTATTCTCCCTGATCTAGTCGTAAAGGAATTTAGTTTGTGGTTTCCCAAGGCAGTGTGGAAAATACAAAAAAGGAAAATTCACATTCTTCCATTTTTCATATCCTCGTGTCACCAAGGATGCAAAACCTTGAACTTCCAGAGTTTGGAAGTCCAAATGGTCGATCATGATCGTCTGTCTGATTGCAGGTATAGCAATGACTCCTTCCGACTCGGCGTCGGGCCTGGATTCCTGTTGAGGCCACATCACCCCGTCGATGTCGAGTCCGTCGGTCGTCTGACTCGTTGCCTGGCTCACCCGTTCAAAGCAAGGCCGAGCACTCTGTGCTCTTCACTTGACCACCTCAACTCTAGCTTGTTGCGCTCCTTGTCACCACCTCGCCAGCATGGAGACCCTCTGAAGTACAGCACGAGGTGCCTCACTCGTGAGGAGGCTTGTGTGGAGCGGGTGCGCCTCTTTGACCTGCACAAGCTTGCACACCCAAAACCATTCAAACTGCCTCTGAATCGCCCTGTAGGCCGTCCTCCAAAGAAGGCCACGACATTCCTCCTGCCACAGGTCGTGATCGCCATGTTCCCAGAAATCGAAAATCACTATGCCACGGCATGGCTTTCTCTTCCTTTGCCTCCGCCAACGTCAGCTCCAGATGATGAAGCCGATGGCGGTGACAACCCGTCCACACCATGTTGACAACGTGGTGCATACGTCAGCTGGCTGGGAGATGGGCATCTCCCCCGCATCTATGGCACCATGCTCGCCGGGGAGAACACGTACCAATGTGTCAAGATTCTGTGCAAACTGTACCACGAGACGGGGGGGCGGTGCATCTACGACCAATTGCCTCCGTCAACAATTCATGAATGGTATGAACCACAAATCATTTTCCTTCTGTCCGAGTTCCATCGCTTCGTGACTCATAGCAAAGAAATAAAAGGTCAAGGTACCACATGCGAGGATACTCATGGATACCTCCTGAACTTCATTCATGGACCGTCATCCTAACTTTGAGGGGAAATTCATTGATGTTGTGACAAAGATGAGGATGGCGGGCACAATCGTCAACTCCGCCAATGTCCGGTCCCTGCTTCATGCCCTCACCCTTGAGCACCATCCTCATGATTTTCCTGCCAATGGTGGAGCCATGATGTTTTCACGCTCGTGAAAATGTCATAGCCCTACCATGACACTTTGTGAACGCATGAGTTGGACATACCGGTGTGGCACGTCGGTCGTACAAAAACTGCTCGCTAAGTGGGAGGAGAACGTCCTGTCCATGTACAAGCATGTTCCAGCGCCAATGGTGATGAACCAAATTGACCCAGATTTCATCGTTGTTGGGTTTTCCGAGCCTGCAGTGATGAAGTCACCACGTGCTCTGATGCAGCAAGGGGGTCTTGCTGCTGTTCATGATCTCTGTGCCCAACAAGCAAACCCTGTACTCCAATGTGTGGAAGCGGAAGACATGGATTGAAACTTGTAATTGAAAAAGACAATCAAGTGCAAGTATGGTTCAGGGAAACAGCGGCAAAACACAGCTCAGCTCAATGCTCTGACACAACCTGCCCCATCCAAGGACACAATACCTTGTTAGGCCGTCAAGGCTGTCGTTGTAAAGGTCTCAGCACGATCACCGCACTTTTAGGTGAAATGGTCTCCATGTTGTCAGGGCAGCCTCCTCTCCACGCTACCAGGCACTACTAGACTTAATGGGTCGTCATAGGACTTCTGATCCTCCTAACCAAGCTGGCAGAGTGCTGCTAGGCTTACTGGGTCGATAGAGGGAAACTCCAACAAGACACACAGGTTCTAGATCCTCCTAGCCAGGATGATAGAGCACTGCCAAACACACTAAGTCGACAAAGAGAGACTCCAACACAGCTCGACTATCCAGACAGAATCAGCTCTGTAAAGCAGAGCTAAGGTTAGACACTAACTCTAGGCTCTCATGCCTAGACACAACCCCTGGTCCACAGATGGACAACGTCAAGCAAGACAGCTCAAGGTAAGCAACTTGAGAATTGCAAATAGTCTGGCCACCACAACAAGGTAGTCAGGCCTTCAGGTAGTCAGGGACGTCACCCTGTCTAGGCTGGCAGACTATTGTCAGGCTTACAGGGGTCTTGAGATGAGAGTGATTGCTCAGTCTTGGTCTGAGGCATTGCCTGGCAAAGATAGACTGTTGGTTTGAGTTGTTGGAGTTGTTCTTGAGTTGCCTTCTGAGTTGCTTGCTGAGTTGCTTGCTGTATTGCTGGACTGACTGAGTCCAGTCTGCTTTCATACTGGGATCCTGACAAGTTGACCAGCTGCTCTATGCCTAGAGGAAACTTCCTGTTGCAAGGTCGTAGCTTCCTCCACAAGGAATCTTCCCGGTCCAACGCACGCAGCTTCCTCCTCAAGGCAACTTTTTGAAAGTTGACAACTTGGCCGTGGTCCCAGCTGCTGAGTCGTGTATGTAGTAGCTGATGCAGCTGTTGAATCGTGCATGTGGTAGTTGATGCAATGTTGAGTCGTGCATGCAACACCTGATTCATAGTGGTCCCTGCTCCAGAGCTTTGCTTGCATGTGCTCATGCAAGCAGTCCTAGCAGTCCAGTCAGGTGTAGCCCCACCCTGACTGGTCTGGGCCAAGTACCCAGCAGTGCTTGTTTACACTACGCAGCTGTTGGTCAAGCTGGACCAGCAGGCATGCAGAGCCCTGCTGTGCATGCAGCACACAAATCCAGGCTCCTTTTCCCCCCCATGAGGTGGATGCCAGCATTTAACCTGGCCTGTACATCATAAATTCCCGGCCAAGCCGCACCAGGTTGTTTAACGGATAAAAATCCGTAACTTTGCGTATACTTCGATTGTCAATCTGACTGCACCATGTCAAAGTTGTCGCTTAGCATAGTTATCGCTCACTCCAACACTCCCCCTCGATAGGTGCACTGATGAATGCAGAGACTGTCACAATTTTTTTAGTGGAGAAATGAGTGATTGGTAGAGGTTTCAGCTGCCCGAGAAGAAAAGTGCTGTCACAAGAGTCTTCCGGGTTGTTCTTGGGTGTGCTTGAGCCGTTGGGAATTTTAAAAAGAAAGGGGCTTGAATCATTCGAGAGTCACCCTCAAAATGCTCGTTTTTAGCATTTTCAGGATCTGTCGAAGCCGTTGTCTGGTCGAAGAAAGTTGGGTGGAGCCAAAAAAGAATTTTAGTGAGGTTGAGTTCACTGTCCACTCACCATTGAGGTTGTTTCATGCATAAGCAACCTTCTACAGCCCAAGCCACCGTGTCTCTCATACACGGGCTTGGCTATGAAGTGGAAGGTTCCAGAAGCTTCCATTGACGCGGCACTTGCGAGGCGGGACCGCTGCTTGGGACCGCCTGCTTGGACTGCCAACCTGCTACAGCCATCCCTGGCGAGCGAGCATAAAAGCCCGCCGCCAGTCTTAGTTTTCTGATGCTCTAACCTTCTGATCCCCCTGTCGCTCTAGTCACCTGCTTTCACGACTCCACTGCTACTTCCGTTGCTTGCTCCAACCATCCTCAACTGCTTCGGCCTGATTTTGCTTTGGCTGGGGCAGCCATCGTGCCCCATGTCCGTTCTTGGTCAATTTTTTGACTTGGAACGACCTCCCATGGCGTCCGCCGCAGCTGGAACACCATTTCTTGGTGCTGGTCATCATCATGGCTGGATTTGAACTGCAGTTTTTTGGGTGGGTTGACCCTGATTGGGCTGCCCGATTAGGGTCCCCGTCGATTCCAACCTTTGCCCTTGGCCTCTCGCCCCTTTTTTTTTTCTCTCGCAGCCCGTCGCTGCGTCGAGCCGAGCTCTTCNCTCGCTCGCTCGCTCCACCGGCCATGGCCTTGGCCTTAGCTTCTTGCACGTGGCCCTCCGTTACCGTCCGTCGCTTGACGGGCGTTCTTTGGCCCTGCCATTTTTTTTTTGGCTGGTCCTCTCAAGCGGAGGCCTCACCCAAGGCCTCGCTCGCAGATCGCGGGCCAGCCACCCTGCCGTCGCAACATGGGACTTCACGCCAGCCTGCCGTCACGGCAGGGCCTTGCCGCGGCTGAGCCTGCTCTCGCGGCAGGCTCTTGGCCCAGCTCGCCGCGATGGCGAGCTGAGCGACGTCCAATGTGGATGTCGCTCCTCCCCCTCTCTCGGCACTCTTCCTCCCCCTTCAGCCCCTGTTTCGCTTGCTACGGTGAGCTTTCACCCTTTCTTTTTTCGGCTGGTTGTTCCGCTTGCGCAACTCGCACGGTCAGCTGGTCCTTCTGCTGCATCGTTCCGCGACTGTAGTGCCGTGGCCGCTGCTCTCCACCGCCTCCTCTTTTTTTTTAAGCGTTGCTCTGAGCTTGTAGGTAGCTCTTCGAGGTCACCAGAGAAGGTGATAATCCTGTTTTGCCGACAAAAGTGGTGAGGTCAACTTCGTACAAATTGAGACGAGAGCTATTGCACAGGATTAAAGCAGTTGCTTGCTGCTATCGGTTGTTACTTCTCCAGCTGCTACTACTGCTTTGCTGCTGCACCCATTGCTGATGAAGGAGGATCCACGGTGGCAAGAAGTTAACTCGCCCTCCAAGGGAGGAAACCCAAACTGGGTTCTGGCTGCTGCCAAAACAAAATCTGAATCCCGATAGTTTTTTCTTTTTAATCCACCAGGCAGCATGTAGTAGACACGGGATGTCTCCCATTGTTTTTTGCTACTGGTGTACTACTGCTACTGGTGGTTGTTGCTCCCACCACCCAGAAGGCATCGCAACCACGTTGGCTTTACAGCTCTGATCTGCATGACGGACGGGCTTAGCCACGTACTTGTCGTGATCACGATGAGCTGCTCCAAGGGCGTTCCTGGACCTTGGACTCCTAGCCTTCACTTTGACAGCTGCTCCGACTGCTGCACACCTACTTCAGCTCGTGTTGTGGGATCAATTGCTACTGAGCACGCTGTTTGTATGGTGTGACTTGCGGCCGCGAGGAGCAAACTTGTCCCTCCACCAACTTTTGCCTTCAGTTGGAAATCCGAGGACGAAGTCCTCGAGTGCTTCAGAGGACCGACGTCTCAGTCACACATTTTGACTGGCTGAAGAATCTGGTGTTGAGCAGCGGTGAGCAGATTGCGCATGTCGCCAGTCTCCATACATGCCGCCTTTGTCGAGACCAGCTAACGGCTTCCACGTGCCACTCTGGCACGATTTTCTTTTTTCATGGATCGTAACTACTCCGTTTGTGCATGCCACTTGAGAGTAGGTGGTCTTATGGCGTCCACTTGCCGCCTCGACATGATTTTATCACGGATAGCAACTGCTCCATCTGTGCATGCCACCTGACACTAGGTGGGCTTACTGCCTCCTTTTGTCGCTCAGACAGGAATTTGTCTCGGAGCACAAGTGCTTTGTTTGTGCACGCCACCTCACACTAGGTGGGCTTACTGCATCCACCTGTCGCCCCGGCAGGATTTGGAGACGGAGCTCAACTGCTCCGTATGTGCATGCCACCTTATACCAGGTGGCCTTATTGCGTCCACCTACCTCTCCGGCAGGATTTTCTTTGCTTCTCGACTCGCTACATTCCGGGCTGCTTCAAGGCTTGACCAAACTCCTTCACTCTGCCTTCCCCTCACTCTGAGATCTCCTTTAATCTTCCTCCAGCAAAAGTGAGCTGCTGCTGGCAGAATGTGTTGGTGGCGATGTCATAGCAGCTCCTGTTGAAGCCGATGTCAACGTTGTAACCAACTGTTGCGTTGGGCTTCTGACCCCTTTTTTTTTAGGAGTCCCTCTTTCTCCTTCCTCTTCTTCTTTTTCTTTCGCTGCTACACGATTCGTGTCATGGAACGGATCTTGCAGTATTCATAAGCAAATGAGGAGTTGTTGACGAGCGAACCAATCTTGGTGTGCTCGTGACTACTACACCGGTGGTGGTGAGCTGTCTCGCATCTACCACAATGTTGCGTCCTCTTATACCTACGACGTGACGATACATTTGCAGCTCATGAGCTCTTTCTTTGACCTCTCCTGTCATGGACACTTGATAGGGGTTTTTAGGTTTGTAGAGTTGTAGAGTTGTACGTGGTTGTACGAAACAAGACGGAGTTTGTATAGAGTTGTACGCCGCTGAATAGAGCTGTAAAAATTTGTATGCAATAGTTCTAAGGTCTACGAAGTTGTACGTGGTTTTACACAGTGCTACATCGTTATACAAAGTTGTATAGAGTTAAGCATAGTTGTATAAGTTTGCACAAAGTTGTACGTAATTGCGCTAGATTCTACAGAGTTGTATGGAGCTTAGAGTTGTACAAAGTTGTACGATGTTGTCCAACATTTAACGGAGGTATACAAGATTGTATCGGGCTTTACGAAGGTGTATTCCGTTGTTTCGAGCAGTATAAGGTTGGGTGAATGCATACAAATGCGTGCCTAGTTTAACGATTCTGTATGGTATTTTGCGAAATTTAGCCGTCTTGTATAAACAAGCGCAGTGTTACATAGAGTTGTATGGGTGTGTATGGACTTGTGTGGATTTGTACATAGCTGTAAATAGTTTTGCAGTGTTGTACAAAGTTGTGCAACATCATACAATTTTTGTTGGAGTTCTACGGAGTTTCACTGAGCTGTGTAGAGTTGTACGATTCTTTGAAAAGTTGTTTGGGCCATACAAAGTTGTGCAGTGGTAAACAATGTTACATGAAATTTGACATAGTTGTGCGGGTTGCACAAAGGTGTTCAAAG
>SZWC01002136.1:195786-207490 GCA_023375785.1 Penium margaritaceum | reverse complement strand
TAAGACGAATACAACAAGAGCAAGCCCATGAGTACTGGAGGAGGTCTTAGACAACTGGAGAAAGAAAAAGACAACAGGAGTAAGGCCAAAACAACAGGAGCAAGCTAAAGACAAACAGAGCAAGCCCAAGATAACTAGAGCAAGCCCAAGACAAATGGAGGAAGGCTAAGACAACACGAGCATGGCCAAGACAACTAGAGCAAGCCCAAGACAACTGGAGAAAGCCCATGACAACTGAAGGCAGGCCAAGACAACTGGAGCAATGCCAAGACAACAAGAGCGAGCCCAAGAAAAGTGGAGCAAGGCCATGACAGCAGGAGCAACCCCAAGATAATTGGAACAAGCCCAAGACAACTTGAGCAAGGCCAAAACAACTGGAGCAAGGACAAGACAACTGGAGAAAGACTAAGACAAATGCAGCAAGCCCAAGGCAACTGGAGGAAGGCGAAGACAATCAGAGCAAGGCCAAGACAAGTGGAGCAAGCCCAAGTAAACTGGAGCAAGGCCAAGACAAATGGAGCAATTGCAAGACAACTGGAGTAAGGCCGAGACAAGTGGAACAAGGACAAGACAACTACACCAAGCCCAAGAAAGCTAAAGCAAGGCCAAGAGAGATGGAGCAAGCCCAAGACAACAAGAGCAAGGCCAAGAAAACTGGAGCAAGTCCAAGATAACTAGAGCAAGCCCAAGACAACTGGCGCAAGGCCAAGAGAATTGGAGGAAGGCAAAGGCAACTGGAGCAAGGCCAAGACAACTTGAGCAAGGGCAAGAAAACTTGAGCAAGGCCAAGACAACTGCAGCGAGGCGACGACAACTGGAGCAAGGCAAAGACAATTGGAGCAAGGCAAAGACAACTGGAGCAAGGCCGAGACAACTGGAGCAAGCCCAACACAAGTCGAGCAAGGCCAAGACAACTAGAGCAAGCTGAAGACAACTTGAGCAAGGCAAAGACAACTGGAGCAAGGGCAAGACAACTTGAGCAAGCCCAAGAAAGTTAGTACAAGGCCAAGACAACTTGAGCAAGCCAAAGACAACTGGAGCAAACCCAAGACAACTAAAGCACACCCAAGATAACTGGAGCAAGGCCAAGAAAACTGCAGAAATCCAAAGACAAAAGGAATATGCCGTAGACAACTGGAGCAAGGCCAAGACAAATGGAGCAAGCCCAAGAAAACTGGAGCAAGGCCGAGATAACTAGAGAAAGGCCAAGACAACTGCAGCAAGCCGTAGACAGCTGGAGCAAGGCCAAGACAAGTGAAGGAAGTACAAGACAACTGGAGCAAGGCGAAGACACCTAGGACTAGGCCAAGACACCTGGAGTAAGACGAATACAACAAGAGCAAGCCCATGAATGCTGGAAGAGGTATTAGACAACTGGAGAAAGAAAAAGACAACAGGAGTAAGGCCAAAACAACAGGAGCAAGCTAAAGAAAAACAGAGCAAGCCCAAGATAACTAGAGCAAGCCCAAGACAACTGGAGGAAGGCTAAGACAACATGAGCAAGGCCAACACAACTAGAGCAAACCCAAGACAACTGGAGAAAGCCCATGACAACTGAAGGCAGGCCAAGACAACTGGAGCAATGCCAAGACAACAAGAGCGAGCCCAAGAAAAGTGGAGCAAGGCCATGACAATGGGAGCAACCCCAAGACAATTGGAACAAGCCCAAGACAACTTGAGCAAGGCCAAAACAACTGGAGCAAGGACAAGACAACTGGAGAAAGCCTAAGACAAATGCAGCAAGCCCGAGGCAACTGGAGCAAGGCGAAGACAATCNGAGCAAGGCCAAGACAAGTGGAGCAAGCCCAAGAAAACTGGAGCAAGGCCAAGACAAATGGAGCAATCGCAAGACAACTGGAGCAAGGCTGAGACAAGTGGAACAAGGACAAGACAACTACACCAAGCCCAAGAAAGCTAAAGCAAGGCCAAGATAGATGGAGCAAGCCCAAGACAACAAGAGCAAGGCCAAGAAAACTGGAGCAAGTCCAAGATAACTAGAGCAAGCCCAAGACAACTGACCCAAGGCCAAGAGAATTGAAGGAAGGCCAAGGGAACTGGAGCAAGGCCAAGACAACTTGAGCAAGGGCAAGAAAACTTGAGCAAGCCCAAGACAACTGCAGCGAGGCGACGACAACTGGAGCAAGGCAAAGACAATTGGAGCAAGGCAAAGACAACTGGAGCAAGGCCGAGACAACTGGAGCAAGCCCAACACAAGTCGAGCAAGGCCAAGACAACTAGAGCAAGCTGAAGACAACTTGAGCAAGGCAAAGACAACTGGAGCAAGGGCAAGACAACTTGAGCAAGCCCAAGAAAGTTAGGACAATGCCAAGACAACTGGAGCAAGCCAGAGACAACTGGAACAAACCCAAGACAACTAAAGCACACCCAAGATAACTGGAGCAAGGCCAAGAAAACTGGAGAAATACCAAGACAAAAGGAATATGCCGTAGACAACTGGAGCAAGGCCAAGACAACTGGAGCAAGGCCAAGACACCTGGAGCAAGCCCAAGAAAACTGGAGCAAGGCCGAGATAACTAGAGAAAGGCCAAGACAACTGCAGCAAGCCGTAGACAGCTGGAGCAAGGCCAAGACAAGTGAAGGAAGTACAAGACAACTGGAGCAAGGCGAAGACACCTAGGACTAGGCCAAGAGACCTGGAGTAAGACGAATACAACAAGAGCAAGCCCATGAATGCTGGAGGAGGTATTAGATAACTGGAGAAAGAAAAAGACAACAGGAGTAAGGCCAAAACAACAGGAGCAAGCTAAAGAAAAACAGAGCAAGCCCAAGATAACTAGAGCAAGTCCAAGACAACTGGAGGAAGGCTAAGACAACACGAGAAAGGCCAAGACAACTAGAGCAAGCCAAAGACAACTGGAGAAAGCCCATGAAAACTGAAGGCAGGCCAAGACAACTGGAGCAATGCAAAGACAACAAGAGCGAGCCCATGAAAAGTGGAGCAAGGCCATGACAATGGGAGCAACCCCAAGACAATTGGAACAAGCCCAAGACAACTTGAGCAAGGCCAAAACAACTGGAGCAAGGACAAGACAACTGGAGAAAGCCTAAGACAAATGCAGCAAGCCCGAGGCAACTGGAGCAAGGCGAAGACAATCAGAGCAAGGCCAAGACAAGTGGAGCAAGCCCAAGAAAACTGGAGCAAGGCCAAGACAAATGGAGCAATCGCAAGACAACTGGAGCAAGGCCGAGACAAGTGGAACAAGGACAAGACAACTACACCAAGCCCAAGAAAGCTAAAGCAAGGCCAAGATAGATGGAGCAAGCCCAAGACAACAAGAGCAAGGCCAAGAAAACTGGAGCAAGTCCAAGATAACTAGAGAAAGCCCAAGACAACTGGCGCAAGGCCAAGAGAATTGGAGGAAGGCAAAGGCAACTGGAGCAAGGCCAAGACAACTTGAGCAAGGGCAAGAAAACTTGAGCAAGCCCAAGACAACTGGAGTGAGGCGACGACAACTGCAGCAAGGCAAAGACAATTGGAGCAAGGCAACGACAACTGGAGCAAGGCCGAGACAACTGGAGCAAGCCCAAGACAAGTCGAGCAAGGCCAAGACAACTAGAGGAAGCTGAAGACAACTTGAGCAAGGCAAAGACAAATGGAGCAAGGCCGAGTCAAATGTAGCAAGCCCAAGACAACGGAAGCAAGGCCAAGACAGATGGAGCAAGCTCAAGACAACTGGAGCATTCCCAAGATAACTGGAGCAAGCCCACAACAACAAGAACAAGGACAAGAAAACTCGAGAAAGGCCAACACATTTTTTAGCAAGGCCAAGACAGCTGGAGTAAGACCAAGACAAAAGGAGCAAGGCCAAGACCACTGGACGAAGCCCAAGATAACTGGATCAAGCTTCAGACAAGTGGATCAAGGGCAAGATAACGAAAGCAAGGCCAGGACAACTGGAGCTAGGAGAAGGCAACTGGAGCAAGGCCAGGAGAACTGGAGCAAGCCCGAAATAGCTTGAGCAAGGCCTAAACGAATGGAGAAAGCCCGAGACAACTTGAGCAAGAGCAAGAAAACAGGAGCAACCATGAGACAACTGGAGCAAGCCCAAGACAACAGGAGCAAGCCCAAGACATCTGGAGCATGCCTAAGACAACTCGAGCAAGACCAAGTCAACTGGATAAGGCCAAGACAACAGGAGCAAGGCTAAGACAACCGGAGCAAGGCCAAGAGAACTGGAGCAAGCCCAAGAGAGCTGGAGCAAGGCCAAGACTACTGGAGCAAGTGCAAAACAACTCGAGCAAGGCCAAGATAACTTGTGCAAGGGCAAGACAACTGGAGGAAGCCCAAGACAACTGGAGCAAGGCGAAGACAACTGGATCAAGGCCAAGACAACTAGAGCAAGGCCAAGACAACTGGAGCAAGCCAAAGACAACTGGAACAAGGCCAAGACAACTAGAGCAAGCCCTAGAAAACCTAAGCAAGGCCAAGAGAACTGGAGCAAGGCCAAGATAATTGTAGCGTGCCTAAGACAAGTGAAGGAAGGCGAAGACAGATGGAGCAAGCCCTAGAAATCTAGAGCAAGGTCAAGACAGTTGGTTCAAGCTCAACACAAGTGGAGCAATTTCAAGACAACTGGAGCAAGGCCAGGACAACAGGAGCAAGATCAAGACAATTGAATGAATCCCACAAAAACTAGAGCAAGCATAAGACAAGTAGAGCAAGCTCACGACATCTGGAGCAAGGCCAAGACAACTCGAGAAAGGCCAACACCTTTGGAGCAAGGCCAAGACAACTAGAGCAAGACCAAGACAACTTGAGCAAGGCCAAGACCACTGGAGGAAGCCCAAGATAACTCGAGCAAGCTCAAGACAAATAAAGCAAGGGCAAGACAACTGGAGCAATCCTTACAACTGGAGGAAGGCGAAAACAAGTGGAGCAAGGCTAAGACTACTAGAGCAAGGACAAGATTACTGGAGCAAGCCCAAGACAGCTAGAGCAAGCCCAAGACAATAAGAGCAAGGCCAAGACAGCTGGAGCAAGTCCAAGAAAAGTGGAGCAAGCTCAAGACAACTGGAGTAAGGGAAAGACAACTGGAGCAGGTCAAGAAAACTTGAGCAAGGCCAAGACAACAGGACAACTGGAGCAAGGCCAAGAAAACTAGAGCAAGTCCAAGACAATGGATCAAGGTCAATACAACTGGAGCAAGCCCAAGACAAATGGAGAAAGGCCTAGACAACTGGTACAAGGACACAACAACTGGGACAAGGCCAAGACAACTGGAGCAAGGCCAAGACAACCTGAGCAAGCCCAAAAAACAAAGTGCAATGCAAAAACAATTGGAACAAGCCCAAACCAACTGAAGGAAGGCCAAGACAAATGGAGCAAGCCTAAGACAACTGGAGGAAGCCCAAGACAACTGGAGCAAGCCCAAGACAACTGGAACAAGCCCAAGACAACAAGAGCAAGGCCAAGACAACTGGAGCAACGCCAAAACAACTGCAGTAAGGCCAAGACAACTAGAACAAGGCCAATAAAACTAGAGTATGGCCAGGAAAACTGGAGCAAGCCAAAGACAACTGGAGCAAGGCCAAGACAAAAAGAGCAAAGCCAGGATAACTAGGGCAAACCCAAGACAACTGGAGTAAGGGGAAGTTCACTAGAGCAAGGCCAAGACAACTGGAGCAAGGCCAAGACAACTCGAGAAAGGCCAAGACAACTGGAGCAAACCCAAGAAAGCTGGAGCAAACCCAAAACAACTGGAGCAAGGCCAAGACACCTAGAGCAAGCCGGACAAGTGGAGCAAGGCCAAGACAAGTGGAGCAAGGCCAAGACAAATGGAGAAAGGCCAAGACATTTGGAGCAAGCCCAAGACATCTGGAGCCAGCCCAAGACAACCGGAGCAAGGCCAAGACAACTGGAGCAATCCCAAGTCAATTGGAGCAAGCCCAAGGAGATTGGAGCAAGTCCAAGACATCTGGAACAAGGCCAAGACAACTGAAGCAAAGCTAAGAAAATTGGAGCAAGCCCAAGACAACTGGAGCAAGGCCAAGACAGCTAGAGCAAGGCCAACAAAAGTGGAACAAGCCGACAAAAAGTGGAGGAAGCCCAAGATACTGGAGCAAGTTCAAGACAACTGGAGCAAGGCCAAGACAAGCGGAGCAATCTCAAGTGCAGGCCGATGACATCTAGAGCAAGCCCAAGAGAACTCGAGTAAGGCCAAGACTGCTAGAGCAAGCCCAAGACATCTGGAGCAAGGCCAAGACAACTAGAGCAAGGCCAAGACAACTAGAGGAAGCCCAAGACAACGGAAGTAAGGCCAAGACAGATGGAGCAAGCCCAAGACAACTGGAGGAAGGCCAAGACAACTGGAGCAAGCCTAACACAAGTGGACAAGCCCAAGAAAACTGGAGAAATTCCAAGACAACAGGAGCAAGGCCAAGCCCACGACAACTGGAGCAAGCCCAAGACAGCAGGAGTAAGGCAAAAACAACTGGAGCAAGGCCAAGACAACTGGAGCAAGCCCAAGAAAGCTAGAGAAAGGCTAAAAAAACTAGAGCAAGCCACAGACAACTAGAGCAAGCCCAAGACATCTGGAGCAGGCCCAAGACAACTGGAGCAAGGAGAAGACAACTGGAGCAAGTCCCAGACAAATGGAGCATGCCCAAGACAACTAGAGCAAGGCCAAGACAACTGGAGCAACACCAATACAACTAGAGCAAGCCCAAGAAAACTTGAGCAAGGCCAAGACAACTGGAGAAAGGCCAAGACAGCTGAAGCAGGCCCAAGACAACTGGAGCAAGGCCAAGAGAACTAGAGCAAGCCCAAGACAACTAGTGCAAGGCCAAGACACCTGGGACAAGGCCAAGAGAGCTGGAGCAAGGCCAAGACAAAAACCGAAATCCTAAGAAAACTGGAGAAAGCCCAAGACAACTGGAGAAAGCGCAAGACAACTGGAGCAAGGCCAAGACACAGGAGCAAGCCAAAGACAAATGGATCAGTCCCAAGACATCTGGAGCAAGGCCAAGACAACAAGAGAAAGCCCAAGACATCTGAAGTAAGGCCAAGACAACTGGAGCAAGGCCAAGACAACTGGAGCAAGCCCAAGACAACTGAAGCAAGGTCAAGAAAGATGGAAAAAGCCCAAGACAACTGTAGCAAGGCTAATACAACTGGACCAAGCCCAAGACAACTGGAGCAATCCTGAGACACCTGGAGCAAGGCCAAGACAACTAAAGCAAAGCCAAGACTACTGGAGCAAGCCCATGACAACTGTGCCATAGTTGGATAAGAGTTGTGCCAGGTTTGTGCCAGAGTTGTGCCAGAGTTGTGCCAGAGTTGAGCCACAGTTGTGCCAGAGTTATGCAAGCGTTGTACTAAAACTGTGCCATCGTTTTTCCATGGTTGTGCAAGAGTTGTGCCAGTGTTGTACCAAAGTTGTGCCAGTGTTGTGCCAGATTTGTGCCAGATTTGTGGCAGAGTTGTGCCATAATTGTACCACCATTGTGCCAAAGTTGTGCCAGAGTTGTGCTAGAGTTGTGCCAGAGTTGTGCCAAAGTGGTCTCAGACATGTGCCAAAGTTGTGCCATAGTTTGCCAGAATTGTGCCAGAGTTGTGCTAGAGTTGTGTCAGAGTTGTGCCAGAGTTGTGCCAGAGGTGTGCCTGCGTTGTGACAGGGTTGGGAAAGAGTTGTGCCAGAGTTGTGCCAGAGTTGTGCCACAATTGTGCCAAAGTTGTGCAAGAGTTGTGCCAGAGCTGTGCCATAGTTGTGCCAGAGTTGTACCAGATTTGTGCCAGATTTATGCCAGAGTAATGCAAGAGTTGTGCCAGAGTTATGCCAGAGTTGTGCCAGAGTTGTGCCAGGTTTGTGCTAGAGTTGTGTCAAAGTTGTACCCGAGTTGTGCCTCGGTTGTGCCAGAGTTGTGCAAGAAATGTGACAGAGTTGTGCCAGTGTTGTGCTGAAGTTTTGCCAGAGTTGTGCCACAGTTTTGCCATAGTTGTGGTATAGTTGTACGAGAGTTGTTATGCTAGAGTAGTGCCAGAGTTGTGCAAAAGTTATGCCAGAGTTGTGCCTTAGTTGTGCCAGAGTTGTGCCAGAGTTGCGCCATAGTTGTGCCAGAGTTGTGCCAGAGTTGTGCAATAGTTCTGCCGGACTTGTGCAAGAGTTGTGCCAGAGTTGTGGCAGAGTTTTGCCATAGTTGTGTCAGAGTTGTGCCACAGTTGTGCCAGAGTTTTTCCAGAGTTTTTTCGGATTTGTGCCAGAGTTGTGCCAGAGTTGTTCCAGAGTTGTGCCGGAGTTGTGTCATTGTCTTCCAGAGTGATACCAGAGTTGTGCTAGTGTTGTGCCAGAGTTGTGCCATAGTCCTCCCACATTTGTACCAGAGTTTTACCATAGTTTGCCAAAGTTGATCCAGAGCTGTGCCAAGGTTGTGCCAGAGTTGTGCCAGAGTTGTGCCAAAGTTGTGCCAAATTGTACCAGAGTTGTGCCAGAGTTGTGCCAGATTTGTGCCAGAGTTGTACCAGAGTTGTGCCATAGTTGTGCCAGAGTTGTGCCAGAGATGTGCGAAAGCTGTGGCAGAGTTGTGCCATAGTTTTCCGAAGTTGTGCCATAGTTGTGCCGGAGTCATGCCAGAGTTGCACCACAGTTCTGCCAGGGTTGTGCCAGAGTTGTGCCAGAGTTGTGCCAGATTTGTGCCAGAGTTGTGCCAGAGTTGTTTTAGAGTTGTGCCAGAGTTGTGCCAGAGGTTTTCCAGAATTGTGCCAGAATCGTGCCAGAGTTGTGCAAACGCTGTGCAATACTTGGCTAAGAGTTGTGTCAGGTTTGTGCCAGAGTTGTGCCAGAGTTGTGCCACAGCTGTGCCAACGTTGTGCCAGAGTTGTGCCCGAGTTGTGCCAGAGTTGTGCTACAACTGTGCCATAGTTTTGCCATGGTTGTGCCAGAGGTGTGCCGCAGTTGTGCCGGAGTTGTGCCAGAGTCGTGCCACAATTGTGCGAAAGTTGTGGCAGGGCTGTGCCAGAGTTGTGCCAGAGTTCAGCCAGAGTTGTGCCGGATTTGTGCCAGACTTGTGCCGGTGTAGTGCCAGAGTTACGCCAAAGTTGTGCCGGGGTTGTTCCAGAGTTGTGCCAGAGTTGTGCCAGAGTTGTGCCAGAGTTGTGCCAGAGTTGTGCCATAGTTTGCCAGAGTTGTGCTAGACTTGTGCCACAGTTGTGCCAGAGTTGTGCCATGTTGAGATAACATGCACCTTGTCCACTGCCTAGCTGGCTAGCTACACATACAGACAATGCATGCACTGCTCTTTGGAGTATGTCCCCTTGGTCTGTTCTGAGATGGGCCAGGAATGCACTACCCATAATGGGTATGTCCCCTATGCCTCATCATAGGAACCATACCATTTTGGCTTGGTTGATTAGGGACCGGAGTCTCAAACCAGAGGTCGCGGGTTCAAACCCCACGACAGCCGCAATTTTCTTTGTGGCCAAAACTGGGACAGGAAGTTTCTAGGAAGCTTATTAGAGCCTGCCTTGAGGATGACACTTGGCGGTCTAAGGACGCGCCAAGTAGGAATGTAGGTTGAGGTTGGCTCCAGTGGAGCCACTACAAGCAGAAGCTTTAGCAAAGCTCTGCAAGTATAAAAGCCTGTACCTTGCATGCATCCATTTACAGTTCTTGCCTTTGAGACTCCTCACAGAGTGTCCAACCAAAGGTAGACACTAAAGACCAACATGCGGACTTCGTGAGGTCGCAACCAAATGAACCTAAAGTGTGGATCCCTCGTTCGAGGGTGATATGTTATCTTGGTTGTAATACCAAGAGCAGTTGGCGGCCTCCCATGTCGGGACCCGTTTTCTAGACCGTTGCTATCCAGCCCATTGACAAAGGGTTATGGGCCCACACTTCTGGTTCTAAGGCACGCTTCCAAGACGGACTAGCGCGTGGTCTTGCAGGGCGCACAGGTAGAAGAGGGACACGACCATCGGACGACTCCATCTGCTCCATCGGCTCCATCGGCTTCTTCAGGTAGGGTGCGCGCACGTGGCGGACTAGGGGACGAGGAATCGCTCTGTCCATGTTGGACAAGACCCTCGAGCCCCAACGGGATGAAGCTCTACCCCTTTTTAGAAGGTGATACGACCCCGAGTCCATTTTTCATGACGGCACCATCGCCTTAGGCGATCATCGGCGGGATGGGTATGCAACGGAACCAAACTGCACCTTTGACAACGGTTGCAGTCAGCAGCCTCATCAGCCTCATCGGCCTCAATGAAGCGGAGTAGCAACAAAGCAGAAAAGACGAGCAACCGCAAGAAATGGCGGATCCGACTCCAGCCTGCCTTGAGGCGGGTATGTCCAAATTCACGGGGACAGGTTTTCCCTTGTGGAAATGGCAGTTTGAGACTGTCATGAACGTGCGTGGCTACCTCGATATCCTTAAAGGGACCAAGATAGCACCAGCCAATGCGACCGTGACGACGCATGCGGCTGACCTTGCAGCATGGACGATGCAGAACAACATGGCTCTCGCCATTCTTGTGACGTCCATCAACGAGACTCAACACTCCCACATCACAGGATGCACGTTGGCTGCCGAGGCCTACGCAAAACTTGCACGCGTGCATCAATCGAATGCCCTAGCAAACCGGCTCTTCATCTTCCAACGGTTGATGTCGATGAGGGTGAGCGAAGGAGAATCGATACCCACATTTGTACAGTCGTTCGACAACGTGCTGCAAGAGGTCCAGCAAATGGAATGGAATCTCGACTCCAACATGCGTGCCATGATCCTTCTAATGACGTTGCCGGAAAGCTGGGGGTCCTTGATCACCGTATTTGGCGGTTGGAAGGAGGCAGATCTAACGTACGAGGCTGTCACCGAACACGTCCGCAACGAGTCCATGCGACGCAGTGGCGCCGAGGCAAACATCTCAGCCTATGCCTCTTGCTTCGGTGGACAAAGTGCAAGCTCTCGCTCCAGTCAAGGAAACAGCGGAAGCAGTGGCGGTGGAGGGAAACGCAATGGTGGGGGGAAGAGTTCCAAGAAGCCCGGCAACTATCACAACTGTGGCAAGGCTGGGCACTGGGCTAGGGACTGCCGTAGTCCCAAGAAAGAAGGCGGGAACAAAGGTGGAAAGGAGAAGAAGGAGCTCACCAACATGATGGCTAGGGGGCTGCCCATGAAGGGCNTCCAAGCCATGGGCGAAGGGGACAAGGTGATCACGTTCAACGTGAATGGTACGGAGAAGGCAGTCAACCTTCAAAAGGTGGTGTACATGCCCTCCTTCGCAGCCAACTTGCTGTCCGTCTCACAAATCACCGACAACAACATGACAGTGGTGTTCACCAACAAGGAAGCGGTGGCCCTAAAAAACCAGGACATCCAGATTTTGTACACCAAAGACGACCTCATGCTTCAAGTTCCAAGAGTCGACGGCCTCTACGTGCTTCAAACCAAAGTCACCAAGGAGTTGGATGAGGGACTCACATGTGCCACCAAGACAGTGGCACCGGAGCCGAACGATGCTCCACTGGCGACCGCTGCGGCCGCCACATCAACCAAGGACACAGATGCTGAGCTGTGGCACCGGCGATTTGGCCACGTGGCCAACAGCACGCTGCAAAAGATGCAAGAGCAAGAGGTAGTCCGCGGAATGGAAGGGTGCACTATAAAGCATGGCAAAGGATGTACGTTGTGTGAACCATGCCTCCAAGCGAAGGCAAAGAAGAAGCCGTTTGGGAGAGGAGGTCAA